>CAUYPK010053726.1:0-38787 GCA_963574355.1 Loris lydekkerianus | reverse complement strand
CAGTCTTGTGGTATAGTTGGGTTATAGCCTTCATGTGAAAGCTATAATTTAGCTTCATAGTAGGGCTGAGTACATTGGACTAAAGATCTCTGTTCATGCACCTCCTGCACCCCAGGTGAGTTTAGACAGGCTGCCCAACTCTCACCAGCTCCTAAACTTTGCTGGGGCATGTCCAGAGCATTCCAGTCCCCTGGGTCTTAGTGTCAGTAAGTTCACTAAGGGACCTGTATTAGGGCTGCAGTTTATAGGGCAGCACAACATCAGTAGAACAGTTTCTCTCAGAAGCCCACTGACTTTTTCTACTGTTCCCTGGTGACACTGACTTGTGTGGTATCAGAGCAGCTGGAGAGCAATTGATGTTCTGGGGCATTAAGGAGCTGGTGCTCCTGCTAGGGGCCATAAGACTGGTACAGCCTGAAAGCAGTCAGATACCAGGAAGTGGGAGAATAACTTTGCCCCTCTGATATGATCTCTATAACTCTAGAGAGCCACCATCACCACCATCAAAACATCATCCCAGCAGCCATTATGTCTTTCAATATTTGTTTATTTTGAATAGAGTGTTTCACTGTAGGAATTTCTGATTCTTGAATATATGTTTGTATATGATTGTGTAAACACAGACTAAAAACCTTCTATATATCTGGGCTTTATTAAGTAAGTGGTTGGACTGTGGAGGTAATGGTCAGTCACTGCGCTTAGAAACCTGTGGGCTGGGCAAGGAGGAAGAGCACCTAAGAATACAGTGGAGGCATGGCCCAATGCTGCAGACAGCCACAAGGACCCAGTCCAGGAAGTTTCAGAACATGAAGTTCATGCAGGGTCTTAATGTCACATATGAGTTTGCCAGCAGACCAACAGAGTAGACATGGAACCCAGGTAGAAAGAGCACCATAAGCCAAAACAGATTATCATGAGAGAGGCTGGTGTGTCTAGGGACTTCCGGTACTCTCATACACCTTGTTTAGAGGGACAAGAAGCAGGAAGCAGGTCAGATTGTGACAGGCCTCATATATTCTGCTGACCAATGTGGACGACTCCTAGCGGCAAGGCCATGATTACAGCTCTGGGGTTGGTGTGCAGTCCTCCAGGCTATCGTGTCCTTAATACCTCACGTCCTTTCTAAGACAAACTGAGGACAGTCTGGGTTACTGTAGAAAAAGATTGATGGAGAGTGGAGGTGTGGAAGGGCAGGTGATAGGAGCTGGGTCCAGCCTTGAGCAACAGTTTCAAATACAATAGAACCTCCATAGTTGACCACCTCCCTACCCTGATCACCTCCTTTAGTTGACCTAATTCTCATAGACTGGACATGCACCACATGTGTGTATCACTACAGTAGGCCTAGTTCCTTATATTCACTACCTGGAGGGAGGTGATGGCCGCAGGAGCCACCAAAGAGGAGGGAGGCAGGTAACTCACTGCTCCAGAAGCTGGACTTGCCTGGGGCTGCTTGAGTGAGAGAGAATTGTAATAGTTTGGCAAAGTTGGTCTCAAAAATTTATAGAACTTGTGTCTTACACTTAATGATGGCATTATTGATATATAGTTTGAAAACAAGTAATAGCAGTCATCAAAAGAAGACTGCAGGAAAAGTGAAATCTGTTAAGTCACACTTGTTTTTAAATGAGCGAGCCATTTTTTTAAAGTTAGGTTTAAGGCAGTATAGTTCCAAGTGTAGATCTGTGACTAGTTGTATCAGAATAATCAAGGGTTTTGCATTATTAAAAATGCAAACTCTTGTTGACCCTTTTGTGAACCTACAAAATATAATCCTGCACCATGACTTGGGGACCTGCATTTTAAACACATTTCTCAAGTGATTTTTATTCAGAGTTTACAAACCATTGAGTTAAGATTTCTATCATTAGATATTACAAGGAGAAGAGGAAAATAATTCTTGATTTTAACTGGAAACTACAGACATGACCTTTTAATGTGAATCACTTACTCCTTGAATATAGTTTAGAAGTCTAGAAGACTTAGTTTTTGCTCCTCAGTCAAATTTAATATGTGAACAGAGGACTCTCAAATACTTAAATTTCCTAGGTTCTGCTTTTTTGTGTCTGGAAAATCAGATGATTAGAATATTATTACTCTACCAAATAAAAACATTTCTTTCTTTTCTTCCCTTCAGTCCACTTCTGGACAACAAGATGGCTTGATTCTGCGTGGGTTGATCCTGTCCATATGAAAAATGTCTCCTTTGAACATGTAAAAGGAATAAGTTAAGATTTGCTTCCCTTCTTTCTTAACACTAACTCATCATCCATTAAAAAGGTCAATATTTGATTCTGAAGGTTACTCTGAAATTGGTAAAATTGTATCCAAAAGTATTTGAAACTTCAGTATTTTGGTGTAAATGATAATAGCAGGGGATCAAATCTTGTTTCATGACAAGGATTAGTATTGATTTGTGAAGGAGCACCATGATGTAGTGGAATGATGAAGATTTCAAATTCATTTTTATACTTAACGGTTATGTGACACTGAACAAATTACTTCATATTCTATAGATAATGTATGTGCTTGGCACACAGAAGACAGTTAATAAATGGGGCTGAGACACAGTGGTTCATGCCTGTAATTCTAGCGCTTTGGGAGGCCAAGGCTGAAGAATATATAGTCGTACTTTTTATACACAGCCTTAAAGAGGGCTTTTAGGGCCTGGCTCTGTGACTCATGCCTGTAATCAGCAACTGGGAGGCCTAGGCAAGAGGATCGCTTGAGCCCAGACGTTTGAGGTTGCTGTGAGCTGTGATGCCATGACATTCTTTCCAGGGCAACAGAGTGAGACTCTGTCTCAAAAAAAAGAAACACACACACGTAAAAAAACCCAAACAAGGACTCTTTATAACTTCATTACTTGACCCCCCCCAATCCTATTTTTCTTATAGATCTTTTATTCCTCAACTGGGGATTCTCTTGCCACAGACTTCGGGGAGAGACTATAGTTTATTTGAGTAGTAAATGATTAATATCTTTCTTTCATGCCTACAATTAAATGGCATTGTATTTATTATTTTGCTGAAATGTATTTTAGTCTTAGTATATATATATTTTTGAAACTTTTAAAAAACAAGCTCTTTTAATAAACCAGCCAAATCTTTCCTTAATCATAAATTGTATTGAAGTTTAACATATTCACACAAAAGTGCATAAATCATAAACACCTCAAGAGACAGAACATTACCAGAACCCCAGAACCTCCCCAGTGCTATCTCCTCCCATCTCAAAGATAAACCATCCTGTCTAATACATTCTTTAGTTTTAACTGTTTTTGAATTTTATGTAAATGTAAAACATTCTTTTGGGTCCAGCTTTCTTTATCCAACCTATAAAGAAATGTTTGTGACACCCATCTAAGTTATTTGAAGTTGTGGTTTCTTTTTTTTTTAGAGACAGAGTCTTACTTCGTCGCCTTGGGTAGAGTACCATGGCATCACACAGCTCACAGCAACCTCCAACTGCTGGGCTTAGGCGATTCTCTTGCCTCAGCCTCCCAAGTAGCTAGGACTACAGGCGCCCACCACAATGCCCGGGTATTTTTTTTGTTGCAGTTTGGACAGGGCTGGGCTTGAACCCGCCACCCTCGGTGTATGGGGCCGGCGCCCTATTCACTGAGCCACCGGTGCCGCCCAGAGTTGTGGTTTCTTTATCCTCATTGCTTGGTATTCCATTATACAAATATCACAACACTGTGTATTCATTTTACCTTAGGTAGACATTTGGATTGTTCCTAGTTTTAGATTCCTATCATGCTGATGGGAATTCTTTTTTTTTTTTGAGACAGAGTCTCACTTTGTTGCCCTGGGTAGAGTGCCATGGTGTCATAGGTCACAGCAACCTCAAACTCTTGGGCTCAAGCGATTCTCTTGCCTCAGCCTCCCAAATAGCTGGGACTACAGGCACCTGCCACACCACCAGGCTATTTTTAGAGGAAGGATCTCATCTGGCTCAGGCTGGTCTCGAACCTGTGAGCTCAGGCAATTCACCCATCTTGGCCTCCTAGAGTACTGGGATTACATGAATTCTTGTACATGGTGTGTTGATGAACATATATACGTATTTCTTCTGACCTAGGAGTGGACAAAGCTTTGATTTTAACCATTAATTGATAAAAATGTTAGTACATTTTCAGTGATTTAGTTAGAATAACTTTTTTTCTTTTTTTTTTTTTATTAAATCATAGCTGTGTACATTAATGTGATCATGGGGCACCATACGCTGATTTTATAGACCATTTGACACATTTTCATCACACTGGTTAACATAGCCTTCCTGGCATTTTCTTAGTTATTGTACTAAGACATTGTAGAATAACTTTCAAAGACCATTCCAAGCCTCACCAAAAAAACTTTACTCTTTAATAATTCTGATATTTCCAAGAAATAGTTCTGGAAAATGTTTAGAAATATAAGGTAATCACAACTTTAATTTTAGATTTTTAGAGTGCCCTTTGGCCTGAAGATAAGTTTCGTGTTTTAATATGTGCCTTTCCAGGTAGTTTCTTTTAAACCCTTTCTAATATACTTGACATCGTTTTTCTCAGTTTGGGATGATTTTTGTTGGGGTAGTAAGGAGACTGCATTATTGAAAATAATGGTCAGAAGAAAACCCTATGTGTGTGTTTGAGGGGACATTATTTTTTTGAGACAGTTTCACTATGTCGCCTCTGCCGTGGCATCACAGCTCTCAGCAACTTCAAACTCTTGGGCTTAAGCAATTCTTTTGCCTCAGCCTCCCAAGTAGCTGGGACTACAGGCACCTGCCACAATGCCCGGCTATGTTTTTGTTGTAGTTGTCATTGTTGTCTGACAGGAAACCAGGCCAAGTTCGAACCTGCCAGCCTGGGTATATGTGTCCGGCACCCTAGTTGCTAAGCTACAGGCGCTGAGCCTAAGGGGGCATTCTTACATACTTCTTTCACTGAAACAAAGAAAGCCAGGTTAATTCTATATCCATATTAAATTTGTGATTTTCAAAGAAGACACACAATAATGTAATCAATTCTAACTATCGTTTTTTTATTTGGTAAACTGCATCACATAGGTGGAAGAAGCTAAACAAAATTACAAGAAGTTGTTGATTTCTTGAAAAATCCACTGAAGTTTGCTGTAGTTGAAGGCAAACTTCCAAAAGGTAAATTATCTTCCTTTTACCATGATTTCATGTCGAAACATGCTATAATGTATTACTAATTTAATGTTACTAGATTTTAACTGATAAAAGTTTAGTTCTCAGTTGCTTTTTTATAAAATAGATGCTCATTCTGTACATACGGTTCTACAACCTTTTCTGTAACTTACAACTTTTTTTTTTTTTTTTTTTTTTTTTTTTAGACAGAACCTCAAGCTGTCGCCCTGGGTAGAGTGCTATGGCATCACAGCTCACAGCAACCTCCAACTCCTGGGCTCAAGTGATTCTCCTGCCTCCGCCTCCCAAGTAGCTGGGACTACAGGCACCTGCCACAACGCCCAGCTATTTTTTTTTTTTTTGTAGCCATCATTGTTGTTTGGCGGGCCCAAACTGGATTTAAACCCGCCAGCTCAGTTGTATGTGGCTGGCGCCTTAGCCGCTTGAGCCACAGGTGCTGAGCCAACTTACAACTTTTTTGTAATTTCTTTTCTTTTTTTTTTTTTTGAGACAGAGCCTCAAGCTGTCGCCCTGGGTAGAGTGCTGTGGCATCACAGCTCACAGCAACCTCAAACTCCTGGGCTCATGCAATTTTCCTGCCTCCGCCTCCCAAGTAGCTGAGACTACAGGTGCCCACCACAACTCCTGGCTATTTTTTTGGTTGCAGCCATCATTGTTGTTTGGCGGGCCAGGCTGGATTCGAACCTGCCAGCTCAGGTGTATGTGGCTAGAGCCTTAGTCGCTGGAGCCACAGGCGTCGAGCCAACTTTTTTGTAATTTCAAACTTTGTTACAAGAATAGTACAAAGGATACTCTTCATTTCCTTAACCCAGTCTCACCAATTTTTAATATTTTGCTGGATTTTTTGTCATTTACTTTATCTCTTTACATACTTATATATATATGTATATACATACATATCATATATGATTGGTTTATTTTTTATTATTTTTTTTTTTCTTTGAGACAGAGTCTCCAGCTGTCATCCTGGGTAGAGTGCTGTGGCGTTACAGCTCACAGCAACCTCAAACTCTTAAACTTATAAGCAATTCTCTTGCCTCAGCCTCCCAAGTAGCTGGGATTACAAGTGCTAGCCACAACGCCTGGCTGGTTTTTTTTTTTGCAATCATTTGAAATCATTTAATTGTTTGTAGCATGTTAATGGAGTAAAAGAGATTAAAGGCAGTCCACATTCATATTTTCAAGATAAATTTCCTTCAGAAGCTGGCTGAAATATTTGCTCATGTTCTAAGTATAGCCATTATAATTAAGACCTAAGATATAAGCAGGTACTAATCTTTGATTCACACTTAATTGGAGGTAGAGAGGCACCAGCGATTCCACATCCTGCATTGTAGGCAGCATCAGGGCTGCAATGCACACCACTCCCAGGAAGACAGTAAACGTGGTCCTAAGGAGACAGCTCTGTTTTCTGGTTGAAACGGCTGCTCAAAAAATAAACTTTCACTTAAATGTTCCTTTATTCTTTTTTCCTCTTCTTCCTTTTGTTGTTATTTTGCAGATGGGAGGAGAGTAGCAACCACCTCTTTCCTTCCCAAAGCTTTCCTCTAGCTTTGCTCAGAAACTTTGGAGGCGGAATTTGTCTACTGCACCATAGTGACAGGATCTAACATCTCTATGACGAATCACACTGAGAACAGCAAAAAAAAGCAAATGCTATTTAGGTTTCTGGGGGCACACCAACACAACTCTGAGGCTTTACTGCACTTGCAGCATCAACGACAACATACTTATTTGGAATAGTACACAAAACTTTGAACTTTAAGGCAAACTCATAGGGATTATACAGAGTTATGTGTTGACTGATCATCTGCATGAAATATTAGCTCCATGGGAAACACGAAAACAGGAAGATTTCCTTCCACTAACTCTGGTTGTCTTTTTTGTTGATGCATTGGCACTGAATTCCCCTTGCTGCAGCTTCTGTTTTTACAGTCTCCAACCTATTTTGGACTTTTCTTAGTTTCAGTTAAAAACTCCAAACATTTTGGCAATCTCGGCAACACTGGCTCCTCGGAAAGCAGCTGCAACTTCTCCTCTGCTCCTTTGTCTGCATCTCTAGGCTGCACTCTCCTGGCTACTTTTTTGTTGCAGTTGTCATTGTTGTTTTAGCTGGCCCGGGCCGGGTTCGAACCTGCCAGCCTTGGTGTATGTGGTCAGCACCCTGCAGAATGAGCTGCAGGCACCGCCCATACATACTTTTTAACCATGTGAGATAAACTGTAGATATAATTACCCCTGAATGTGTATTTTCTAAGATAATGATGTTCTTTTACATTAATGCAGAGTAATTATTAAAATCAGAAAGTTCACCGTATGCACAAAATCATTATTAAATGTCCAGCCATATTTAAATTTCAGCATTTGTTTCAATCTGGAATGTTTTGTAGCGTCTCCCTCACTGCCACTGCCTGCCCTGGTTCAGGATCCAGTCCAGAATCACACATCACTTGTACTTTTTTCTTAGATGTGAAACAGCTCCTCAGCCTTTTGGTGGAGGGTGGAGAGAGGAGGGTCTTATGCTCTTTACAGTTGTGAAGAGTATAGGCTATAACATATTCCTCAGTGTAGTTTTGTCTGATGTTTTCTCACAGTTACTAATATGATTTTTTTTTTTTGAGACAGAGTCTCACTATGTCACCCTCAGTAGAGTGGCGTAACAACTCACAGCAACCTCCAACTCTTGGGCTTAAGCGATTCTCTTGCCTCAGCTTAATAGCACCTGCCACAATGCCTGGTTATTTTTTTATTGCAGTTATTTAGCTGGCCCAGGCTGGGTTCGAATCCGCCAGCCTTGGTGTGTGTGGTGCGCTGTAACCACTGTGATTTTTTATGACCTCATGGTATCCTTCTAATTTGTGGTTGTATCATGATTTAATCTTTATGTTGACTTTTATATGATTTCCAGTTTTTGTTATTTAAAAATAATACTGTGATGATGATCTTAACTCAAGTCTTTGCCTATATGCTTAATTATTTCCTTAGAATAAATTTCTAGAAATAGAATTGCTGAGTTAAAGGATTAAAAAGAAATAGAATTGGTGAGTTAAAGTTAAACTTCTTTTTAGGGCTTGTTTTTATATTGCCAAGTGTCTGTACAGAGAGTTGAACTGTACGTGAGATGGTTTGTATGGCCTTTGCTAATTGAGGGCACATTTATAAAATCAATGCTATTTTATCGTGAGAGTATTTAAAACCACAGAAATAGTTACACTCTTTCTAATCACAGGAATGTTCTTATTTCATTTTTTTTGTTTTTTCTTATTTAGCAGGCCCAGGTTGAATTTGAACCAACCACCTTGATATAATTTAATCCAGTTAGGTATCACTAAAACGAGGCAATACTAGGGTAGTGTTAGGGCTATTTTTTTTAGCTTTTCTTTCTTTTGTATTTTTTTCCCAGTGGTAAGGTAGGACTTTTATTAGAAGTTAAAAAGGAATACAGAAGAAGTAAAAAGCACCAGAGCTTCTGGAAGGGGGTTTTGAGCTTTTCTTAAAAAAATTTTTTTTATGTTAAAATGCACCATTAATAAAGGTTTGTTGCCTTTTTTATGTAGTTTGTATATTTATAAAAAAAGATATATATGTATAAATATATTAGGAATTTCTATTTTTCCAGCCATATTAAGAAATATAATAGTATTATGAAAATTTTCAATATGGAAAGCCTTGAAGAATAGTACAATTAACATCCATATATTCTCCAGTTAGCCTCAACAACACTTGGTAACACTTTGTCCTATTTGCTTTCTATGTGTGTATGTGTGTATTTTCTCCCCCAAACATTCGAAAGAAAACTGTAAATGTCAACTACTTTACATCTAAATACTTTGTTATGTATCATCTAAGAAGTCAGACCTTGCCCTAAATAAACACAATAATTTTACCCCGCCAAGAAAATTAACTTGATTTCCTTTATTTACTCTTCTTCATATATATATATACTCTTCAGTCTTTTTTTTTTTTTTAATTTTCACCAAACATCCTTAGAATTTCTTCGATTTTTTAATGAAAAACCATCACATCAAGTTTCATGCATTACTTTTTAGTCTTTTAATCTTTTCTGTTCAATTTTGTCCTACTTAGTGGTAAATGGGTTGGTTTTTCTTCCTTCGCCTCAAGACTCAGTCTCCTATCTTGTTTGTTGTTGAAATGTAAACAATATTTAAGTAATAAACAGGAAAATGAGTTTTGGATAAGATTCAGAAGGAAATCATTGGCAGAAACAGATGTGTTTTGCTTTGTTTCTCAATATTGGCTATTGGTGTGCCTTCACAATTATATAAATTAATCATATTTGTTTTATAGGTTCATGTCAAGGGATTTAAAAAAATTTGAACCATTTTTTTTTCCTTTGGCTTTTAGGAATTCTTTTAGTTGGACCACCAGGGACTGGAAAGACACTTTTGCCCAAGCTGTGGCAGGAGAAGCTGATGTTCCTTTTTATTATGTTTCTGGATCAGAATTTATGATATGTTCCTGGGTTTGGAAGCCTGCCATATCAGAAATCTTTTTAGTATGTTTTGCTGTATGTTTCATAAAATGCTACTTTTAAAATTTTACAGGAAGAGTATATTTTACTCTTTTTGGCTTGAGTTTTTTTTGTTTGTTTGCTTTGAGAGAGTCTCGCTTTGTTGCCCTGGGTAGAGTGCTGTGGCATCATAGCTCAGAGCAACCTTAAACTCCTGGGCTTAAGTGATCCTCTTGCCTCAGCCTCCCAAGTAGCTGGAACTACAGGCTACCACCACAATGCCTGGATATTTTTAGAGATGGGAGTCTCACTTCTGCTCAGGGTGGCCTCGAACTCCTGAGCTCAAGCAATCCACCTGCCTCAGCCTCTCAGAGTCCTAAGATTACAGGTGTGAGTCACCATGCCCAGCAGGCTAATGGCTTTTTACTGACAGCCAGCTGAACTAGCCATTGTGAGGTCCTGATTTTAGGTAACTTCATATATGAGCTAAGAGAGAGCTGTCTTCCTTTTCTAAACAGTTGGATTTAACAGAAGAGCTAGAGGAATGGTCAAGATGATGTTGGGTGCTGCCGAAATAACTCTTAGCTTTTGTTCATTTTATTCATTCAGCTTTTGTTCATCAATTCTTCAGTATGTAATTAAGGAGTCATTAGCCTCAGACCTGACTGTATATAATACTTGTACAGCTAGGAAAAATGAATACTCAGTTGTTTTTATTTTATATCCTACTTCTTCACTCTCCCATCCCCAGGCTACTGTTCTTAAATCACTACAAAACAGTCTTACAAGTTTAACTGGTTTTGTTAAAAAGTATTGATTTTCTTTTAACGTTTTTGTTTTCTTAGGGGAAGCAAAAGCAAATGCTCCTTATATTGTATGTATTGATGAATTAGATTCTGTTGGTGGGAAGAGAATTGAATCTCCAATGGATCCATATTCAAGGCAGACTATAAATCAACTTTTTGCTGAAATGGATCAGTAATTGAGTCTTCCTTTCTCCATACAATATGGTGATGCCTTGTAGCATTTGATGTGCATAGACTTCAATTTTATGCAAATTATTCCCAGAAAGTATTTGACAGCATTTTAGAGACATGAATACTATTATGTGTATAGGTAACATAGGCTAAACTTTTCTCTCAGTAGGGTATTGTTTTCATTACTAATTGGGTATTTGAATATCAGCTCTTGTGACAGAATTAATTTCTGATATTTATGCCTTTTTTCCCTGGCTATACTTATGATAGAAAATCAATGATTCAAGTTGAGTCTAATATTCTGTTTGAAGAAGTAAAGGTGATGTATCCTTGTTTACACACAATTTATGAAAAGTTTTGAGTATTGCAGTAGATTTAAAACCTGTATCAATGTTCATAATATAAAAAGCAAGACGCACCAGCCCCATATACTGGAGGTGGCGGGTTCAAACCCAGCCCTGGCCAAAAACTGCAAAAAAAAAAAAAAAACCCCACAAAAAAATAGCAAGAGGTGGCACTGTTTTGAATCAAGTATCTTCAAGTTGATATCAGATATTTTAGAACCAAATGGGAAGTCTGGAGTAAATAAATTGAATTGGTGTACTTGAAAGTCATTCTTCAAATATTAGGCACTCAAGCTTTTTGTGTCAGATAATCTTTTCCTAAGCAAATGAGGTATGTCAAGGTATGTAATTAAAGATGATTGATGGTTTATTATCAATAACTTCTCTTGCCTGTTATTAAAATATGTCAAGCATTGTTTTATATGTGTGTGTGTGTGTGTACATATATACTATGCTTCAATTTTCAGTGAAAAGGTATCTTTTTTTTCTGAAATAGTTCAAAATGCACTGAAGGAGTTATCAACATAGGAGCCACAAACTTCCCAGAGGCATTAGATAAATAAGTGTTGAAAGAAACCTTTTGTGAAGTACTGTTACATGCTATAACATCAAGCTAAAAGAAGCAGCTCACTTCAAAAGATCACCTTGTAGGATTTCATTAATACACCATGTCCAGAATAGAAAGACAGATTAGATTGGTGGTTGCTGGAAATTAGATTGTGGTGATGGTTGTAGAATTCTGAATATATTAAAAGCTACTAAATTATCTACCTTAAATTCTATTATGTGAATTATATCTCTTATCGTTTTTTTTTTTTTTTATATGCCATAAAAGTTTTAGGTGGAAAGCATTTTAAAAATATTTAAGGTGGTATTGAAATTAGCTTTAAATGTCAATTAAAATTTTTTGATTATAGAAGTTATTCATGTTAATGTTTCATCCGTAGTTTGTCTTCACCTAAGACTCTGAATATTCTATACTTTGTGGTTGAGTGGGATGTGTGGTTCTCATAAAGTCTGTTGTTGAATTATTTGTTCCTTGATTGACTGACTTGCATTCTATTCTATTTCTATTGGAATATGATATTCTATTTCTGTGGAATATGATACATAGATTCTCCCTTATAACTAAATGAACCTTTGTTTTACCTTTTGGTTATTGAGACTGTTAATTGAACCAGTTTTCAAAGGAGCAGTCTGAACATTATCTATCTATCTATTTATTTATTTATTTTATTTTACTCCCTCCCTCGCACTCTCTCCATCTATTTGAACAACTGTATTCAAAACCCTGTCTACTCTCTGGCTGCCATTGTCTTGTTGTCATGTCTTCAGTGTGTTAGTCTTGTTGAAGTTGATCTTTTGCGTAGTCAATTTATTAATTTATGTTTTCCTTTTACTTTCTTCCTTTAGTGCTTTCATTCATCCTGGTCGTTTTGACATGCAAGTTACAGTTCTAAGGCCAGATGTAAGGTCAGACAGAAATTTTGAAATGGTATCTCAATAAAATAAAGTTTGATCAGTGTAACTTAAATTTTATAACACAAACATTATTATCTCTATATAGCGGTAATATATCCATCTACCTTATTTGTGGATGGATATATTAAAATCCACACAAAAATATATTAAAATAACTGTTTGGGCTGGGCATGGTGGCTCACGCCTGTAGTCCCAACACATGGGAAGCTGAGGCAGATGGATTGCCTGAGCTCACAGGTTTGAGACCAGCCTGAGCCAGAGCGAAACCCCGCCTCTAAAAATGGCCAGGTACTGTGGCGGGCGCCTGTAGTCCCAGCTACTAGGAGGTTGAGGCAAGAGAATTGTTTGAACCTAAGAGTTTGAGGTTGCTGTGACCTGTAATGCCATGGCATTCTACAAGGGTGACAAAGTGAGACTCTGTCTCAAAAAAAAAAAAAAAGAAAAAGACCAGTTTGTTTTTATGTCTCTTCCCCCATTCCCACTTATATGGCCTTATGTCCATTTCTGAGCCACACACCATGGCTTGCACCTATAATACCAGTTATTTGAGAGACTGAGGTAGAGGAATGGCTTGAGCCAGGAGTTGGAGGCTGCAGTGAGCCATGACAATGCCACTGTGTGCAGCATGGATAACAGAGTAAGATCCCATCTCTAAGAAAAAAATAAAAATTAAACAGTCTATTCCTTAATGAGTGTGTAGCTAGGAGATTGTATTGCTTTGAATCCTGATTCTGAAGAAAGGTGTTTTTTTTTTGAGTATGCAGATAGATATTATTTAAAGATCAATATATCTACATCTTTTGTTATTAACCTTGATTGAGGTGGAATGTATTTTTTTTTCTTTTTTTTTGACACAGAGCCTCAAGCTGTCACCCTGAGTAGAGTGCTGTGGCACCACAGCTCACAGCAACCTCCAACTCATGGGCTCAAGCGATTTTCCTGCCTTTGCCTCCCAAGTAGCTGGGGCTACAAGTGCCCACCACAACACCCAGCTGTTTTTTGGTTGCAGCCATCGTTGTTTGGCAGGCCCGGGCTGGATTCGAACTTACCAGCTCAGATATATGAGGCTGGTTCCCTAGCCACTTGAGCCACAGGTGCCGAGCCGGAATGCATTTTTCTTAGTAAAGTATCACAAGAATCTAATGTACTCAATTCTAATATGAAGGCAGTAGATGACTTAATACATGGTGGGGTGGGGGTGTCCTTGGCGCTCATAGTTCAGTGATTAGGGTTCCGGCAACAGGCACTGGGGCTGGTGGTTTCTAATGGGCATTGTGGCGGGCGCCTGTAGTCCCAGCTACTTGGGAGGCTGAGGCAAGAGAATCACTTAAGTCCAAGAGTTTGAGGTTGCTGTGAGCTGTGATGCCATAGCACTCTACTGAAGGCAACATAGTGAGACTATGTCAAAACAAACAAACAAACATGGTGGGGGGTAGAGGAATAAGGCAGTGGTGAGAGGGGAGGAGGGAAGAAGTTGGGGGGTCATGGTGCATGGCACACCTCTTGGGTGGAACACAATTATAAGAGGGACTTTATCATTTAACAAATACAATCAATGTAAACTAATTCTTCTCAGTGAATCCTGAACAAAAAATAAATAAATTTCCTACTGTATAATAAAAATAAAATAAAGGTCAATATATGTATAGATTTTTTTTTAAGGTAAATGTAAAATATAGTACAACCTCTGTAGGTTGACCACCAAGGGACTGTAAAAAACTGGTCAACAAACAGAGGCAGTGAACATACGGAACTAGGCCTGCTGTACTCATATGTACTGTACTGCAAGTCTGGTCTATGAAAATTTGGTTAGCTTAAGGAGGTGGTCAGTAGGGAGGTGATCAGCTATTAATAGAAATGGTTCTAGAAATAATAGGTCAAATATAGTCAGTTGGGGGCCAAAAGAGAGGAAAGCCAACTATAAAACAAAACACATGGAGACATTATGGACCCACTCGAGCAATAAACAAAGCTGTGTTATTTTCAGAAATAGCTGATTCAATTTATAAAACAAAAAATTTTCCATAATAAGGGGGCTTTATATCCAAAGTATTTCTAGTTGAAATTCAGAGAACAAAATGTTGTCTATGAGTATGCATTTTCAGTTTGCAGTTAGGCCAGTAATAATATAGGTCATATTTGAAGTTTTTGATTCATGTAAGGCAACTTTACATTTTATTGTTTTCTTTTTTTTTTTTTCTTCGAGACAGAGTCTACTATGTCACCCTTGGTAGAGTGCTGTGATATCACAGCTCACAGCAACCTGCGAATCTCTTGCCTCAGCCTCCAAAGTTGCTGGGACTACAGGCACCTGCCATAATGCCCAGCTATTTTTTTGTTGCAGTTGTCATTGTTGTTTAGCTGGCCCGGGATGGGTTTGAACCCGCCAGCCTTGGGGCATGTGGCTGGCTCTGTAACTATAATGTGCTACGGGCACTAAGCCTTTCCCTAGAAATTTTAATAAATTAAGTTTATTTCAGTTTTACAATAAATAAATTATCGTTGAGAATAGCTTTTGTTTTTTCTTGGATGTCTTTGTGAGTTCTTTGTGAAGAGCTTTCTTTTACCCATTTTGTTCTTTCAATATTGTGTTCTCTTTTTCCATTAGCTGTTGATCCAGAAATCATAGCTCAACATACTGATGGCTTTTCTGGAGCAGAGCTGGAGAATCTTGTGAACCAAGCTGTACTAAAGGCAACTGCTGATGGAAAAGAAATGGTTTCCATGAAGGAACTGAAGTTTTCCAGAGACAAAATTATAATGGGTAGGTTTTCTTAATACTTTTTTTTCTATCTTTTATTCTTGATTGTGTTATCAACGGTTCTCAATCTGTGGGTCGCGACCCACAGGAACCGTATTAAAGGGCCATGGCATTAGGAAGGTTGAGAACCACTGTGTTAGGTAATTAATTCCTTCTTTTTTAGGAAGTATTCTGTTCAGACAGCTAAAGCTGTGGTACTATGAAATCTAATCTTACTCTAAAACTTTAG
The DNA here is from genome assembly GCA_963574355.1 of Loris lydekkerianus. Classification (NCBI taxonomy): domain Eukaryota; kingdom Metazoa; phylum Chordata; class Mammalia; order Primates; family Lorisidae; genus Loris; species Loris lydekkerianus. Next base: position 23,366 of record CAUYPK010053726.1, on the reverse strand, counting down.
TGTCTAGGTATTCAGGATTTGTAATAAATAATTTAACAAATTCCCAATTTGAGAGTCAAATACCAATAAATGGTAACATTTTCTTTTTTTTTCAGTTTGTGGCCGGGGCTGGGTTTGAACCTGCCACCTCCAGCATATGGGGCTGGTGCCCTACCACTTTGAGCCACAGGCGCCTATTAACATTTTCTTGAAAAGATCCATCTGTCAGTGATGTAGAACTGATTTTACAATGTGGCCCATTCTTTAATTTTGTCTTTTTCTGAGAAGACACTTTTTTCTGACTAAAAGACAGATAGATTACAAAAGGAACAATTATGGCATCATGAAAATACATACTTTTTGGGGGAGGGGGGTAGAGTGCCCTGCCATCATAGCTCACAGCAACCTCCAACTTCTGGGTTCGAGCAATCCCCTAGTCTTGGCCACTCCAGTACTTGGGACTACAGGTGCCCACCACCATGCCCAACTGGTTGTTCTATTTTTAGTAGAGACAGGGTCTTGCTCTTGCCCACGCTGGTCTCAAACTCTGAGCTCAAGCAGTCCATCTGCCCCATCCTCCCAAAGTGTGAAGATTACAGGCATGAGCCACCTCACCTGACCTGAAAATATATACTTAAAAGTAACACTATTTGGCCTCTTACAGAACAAATATACTCTAGTATCATCTATCATTACCCCTGCATTTCCTCTTGTACAATATTGCTGAAAAAAAAAATAGTTAATTTTACTTATTCTTTGTTTACTTCTGATTTTAAATCTTGGATTGGCTTAAAAAGAGGTTAGTTAGGATATTCCTGTTAAGTTGCAAGTTTATTTCCTGGATATAGAATTAAACTCTGCCTTTTCATATAAGGATTAAGATGATAGTTCTGATCATTTTGGTTTGCAGATAATAAATTGTTATAGTTTGTATGTATTATAGAGTGAATTCTACCCATTTTAAAAAACATTTTACTCTGCTTAAAATATTGATTAATAATATTAAATTATGTTACCTTAGGAATGGCTTTAAGGAGAATGATCTTTATATTAATCTTATGTCACATAACTTCCATCCCTCAGTGTCCTTTTGGTATCCATGGGGGGACTGGTTTCAGGAGCTCCATGGATACTAAAATCAAGGATGCTCAAATATCTTACATAAAATGATATTTGTATATAACCCATGCATATTTTCCCAGATACTTTAAATCATCTTTAGATTACTAATTAGTACCATATTAGTAATACCTAATATGGTATCAATGCTCTATAAATAGTTGTTCTACTATATTGCTTTTCATTTGTTTTCTTTTTATCAGCTTTTTCCTCAATGTCTTTGATCCCCAGCAACCTCCAGTTCTTGGGCTTAGGTGATTCTCTTGCCTCAGCCTCCCCAGTAGCTGGGACCACAGGCGCCCACCACAACACCCAGCTATTTTATGTTGTAGTTTGGCTGGGGCCGGGTTTGAACCCACCACCCTCGGTATATGGAGTCAGCGCCCTACTCACTGAGCCATAGGCGCTGCCCGAACGCCTGGCTATTTTTAGAGATGGGGTCTTGCTGTGGCTCAGGATGGTCTTGAACTCATGAGATCAGTGGATCCACTGGCCTCGGCTTCCCAGAGTGCTGGGATTACAGGCATGAGCCGCCATGCCCGGCACTATAGGCCCTTTCCTCTCCCTTAATGTGGCACTACATATAAAATTTGCCTCCCTCCCTAAATAAAGAATATCATGTCTGTTTTTTCCTCACTGATTCTTGCAATGGCTAGAACAAATAAGGTGGTTAGTACATGTTTGTTTTAATATTTTGTTGTCCTTACTGTCATTCTCCAAAATCATGAACTCTAGTAGAAACAGACAGATTAGCCTCAACATATCTGAGCTCTTATATTCTAATCGAGGTCTCATTACAGTTTTCTTTTTCCACAACAGACACAGTAGAATGTATGAAACGACACATTTTAAAGAAAGAATTGACCAGTTCTGGAAAAAAAGTATTTGAGGAGTTTCTTGGCAACACTTAAAAGAAGAAAACATTTGTGACATCCTCCAACTGGAATTGGAGAGCTTTATATAAGGGGTTTGTTAAGGCATCTATATTTCAGTTGTTTTTCTTTATAAAACAAGTTTATCTAAGACATTATTCATTCCATTAACATAACTGAGGGTATAGCAAAGTTGAACCAGGCATTATCCAAGGGATGGCAGTTATAAGTGAACTTTTGTAGAGGGTATCCACTCTGGATCTGAAATTAATTTCCCCAGAAATCTGGGAATGAGAGATCTTAGGTTTCAATGTACACCAAGAAACTCTTCGGTGATACAGATAGCATTTAACCAATGAATGCAGCAGCTCAGAGTGGACTAATACATTCCTTGAGTATCTCTGTTGTATACAAAAACACTAGGGTCAACTAAATCTCTACACCCTCCTCAAAGGTCTGGTATTTGGTTCTTAAATCCTGGTAACATTGAACCATCATTTTAGGCTGCATTGGGAAATGTCAGAGTCTTCTATTCAGCTTTCACTATATATAACACCTTCACTAGTTTCATAGGTTACCCTGAGGAGACAAATAGGGACAAGATAACTTTCTATTTAGACCAGTAGAGAAAGCAAACATTAATGAGCATAGTTGAAATCACCTCCCACATTCACCACAATCATTCCATCTAGCTAAGCTAGATCTCTCACCAAGGAAGGTGCCCAGGCTGGAACCAGCCACCTTCTGGACTGGAAACCTGGTACTCTCCAAAGCTCTGCAGGTGTGATCTGGCAGCAATTCTCGCTAAAGGTCAAGATACTTGTCCTCTAAGGTGCTAATTCCAATTTATTGTCAAATTATTCAATCTAAAAAGAAAAAAATTATTTAGATTAATATCTTATTAATTTCTTTGTGAGCTATAGCTGTGAAATTTCAAAATTTGCCAGTGCATGTTATGCTATGGTAATTTCTGTTACTCTGTTTTTGGTTAACTCTTGAAATTGTTAATAAATATCATAGTAACCTGGTGAGCTTTTAGTTTCTGGTTTTACATTAGTTGTCATCGGTCTGCTGCTGCTACTATCTGCTTTGTTAATAATACTAGTCATAGTTCAACTGGAACTAATTACTAAGTCAAGTAATTAAAAGCAGTTTCTATATACACTCACCTGTTTATACCACTTTCTTCTTTTTTTGTTTTTTTTTTTTTAGAGACAGTCTCACTTTATTGCCCTTGGTAGAGTGCAGTGGCATCACAGCTCACAGCAACCTCCAACTCCTGGGCTTAGGCAAATGATTCTCTTGCCTCAGCCTCCCAAGTAGCTGGGACTAGGGGTGCCCACCACAATGCCCAGCCATTTTTTTGTTGCAGTTTGGCTGGGGCCGGGTTTGAACCTGCCACCCTTGGTGTATGGGGCCGGCGCCCCACTCACTGAGCCACAGGTGCTGCCCTATACCATTTTCTATGAAGTATAACATCATTGCCTTCCTAAGAAATAGATAATCATTGCCTTCCTAAGTACATCTTTGCCTTTCTAAGAAATAGAATAAAGACGGAAACATAAGAGTTGAAGATTGAGAAACAAGGCAAGGGGAATTGATCTTGAACTTTAAGTCTGTAAGATATTAAACAGTAGGTGACAAGTATGTAGCACACGAGGCTTTATAACAATGAGGGTAATAAAACTATACAAAGTTAGGATGATGACTAGATACATTAATGGGGCATGGATTTGGATGGATAGAGCAATGGAATGAGGGGAATTACTAAGAAGAAACAAAAAGTTTAGATGTCCCTATTATTAAGGTAATTACTGAAAAGAGAGGCTAAAAGGATTTGAAGAAAAAATAACTATCACATAGTCAAATATTTTTAGCAATTATCTTATCCTTCAATAAAAGCTGACCCATAATGTCCAATATTTACATAATTTTTTCCTCATACGTCATACCATTTTTCAGTATTAAATCCTTTGGGTGAAATCTCTATTGTCCAATTAGTGCCTTCTGTAAGTATTTGCTAGAAATTGTCAACTCTTCCTCTTACAAAATTACAGCTTAAAATGGTTCTTTTTTTGTTAAAATGAACACACAGATATTAATCTCTTAAGAACAAATTATAATGGAAACATAGTAATAAAAAAGTGAAAAGTCTAGACATAAATATGTCAAGAATTCTGTTTAATTTGGCATAGCATTAAAAATTCATCTTAAGTTATGTACAGGTAAATATTGCCAAGAGAATACTGAAAAAGAATAAGGAGGGAACTTTGTCATAATTGTTAAAATATCTTCTATAATTAAAGAAGTTAAAATAATGGAGTAATGATGCAAGAAGCAGATCATTCAATAGAACAGAATGAAAAACCCAGAAACGAACAAAATACCTAAGTATTTATGATAAGATAAAATGTCATTTTATTATTTATTAATTTTTTTGAGACAAAGCCTCAAGCTTTTGCCCTGGCTAGAGTACTGTGGCATCACAGCAACCTCCAACTCCTGGCTTAACTAAGTCTCTTGCCTCAGCCTCCCAAGTAGCTGGTACTACAGTTGCCCGCCAAAATGCCCTGCTATTTTTTGGTTGGAGTTGTCATTTTTGTTTGGCAGGCCCAGGCTTAATTCGAACCTGCCAGCTCTGGCGTATGTGGCTGGCGCCTTAGCCGCTTGAGCTACAGGCGCCGAGCCTAAAACGTCATTTTAACTTAGTGTGATGTAATGGATTGTTTGGGACAAGTGATCACTTAAGAAAAAAGTTATTAAATGTTACAACATGTCAATTCAAGTTGGGGGAGGAAGAGGGAGGGGAGTGGAGTGGGAAGGGGGCTTTGGGGTGCTCCCACTGAATGGGTACAGTGTAGGAGCATATGACACCTCTTTTGGGTGCAGGACATTGCTACCAATGCTACCATTGCTACCATTGCTCTTACAGATTCAAATGTTGTGATTTGGTTGTTCGTACTCTCACATTAACCTGAATTTTTAAAAAAAATGTTACAACATGCTGCAAAATAAATTGTGGATTGACTAAAGATTAATCTGGGACATAAAAGCAAAAATGACATAGAAGTAAAGACAGAAACCTAGGGCGGGCCAAAGAGGAGGGCAGAAGGCACACAGAAATGAGCTTTCATGTCTTCTGGAGAAGGTGCATTGGTTTCTCCTTATTTATTTGGGTTCTCCAAATAAAAATTTGCACTTGATGACACTTTTTGGCACAATCTCTGAAACCACCAAAGCAGCCTTCCGCGGCTGCATCTGCTAAAGTCCTGTGGAGACCATCTGGGATGGATAATAGGAATAAACCGAGGGAAAAGGAGATTTAGAGAGTTTCTTGAGAGCATTTTTTAGGAGGATGAGGCCTTCAACATTTAAAAGCTCCATGCTACTCCTACCCCTACTGGATCCTCTCGCCTCAGTGTGTAAAATCTGTTTTCCCACAGGCGCGAATCCTCCTTTAGCAGACAACCCGAACGCTTAGACAATTCCCGCTGACTTTCCACCTAAGCCAACCGCTGGTTACAACACTGGCAGAGATTTAGCAATGCTTGGGCTTTGCACATGCGCGCTGACCATCTTCGAGCGCCCAGCTCTCTTGCGCACGCGCAGTGACGCTGCTTTCTGAGGTGCGCAGGCGCACTTTAGTTTAGCGGCTTTGGCGGCTAGATCTGCAGCTCTGAGAGACTGGAAACCGCGGAGTTTCCTTGCTGAAGATTGTGGCCAGACAGGGTTGACCTGTTAGTACTGGGCTCTGGAGGCGGCCGAATGCTGAAATCCGAGGAGGATATGAAGTGCCTCTGAAGCATGAGGAAGATTTTCAGCAAGAAGGGCGAGTCGCCCTTGGCCTCCTTCCCCGGCCGGCGGAGGACTAGCGCGGGTGTGGGCTGTGAGCATGGCAACGGCGTCTACTCACAGCCCGGGTACCACCTCCGAGACAGAGATCTCGGGAAGATCCACAAAGCTGCCAGCCTGGGACAGGTAGCGAAAGTGCAGCGGGTCCTTCTGCTCAGGAAAAATGGCTTGAATGACAGAGACAAGATGGGCAGGTAACGGGAACTGCGAGGGGTGAGGCGGGAGATGCCCCTCTTCCTGGGGCCGGCCAGGGCAGTCGGAGCCCCCCTGTCACCGAGGGTGCCCGACTTTCTTCCCTCCACAGTCTCCTCAGCATGGGCGTGGAAGTCTTGAAGGAAAGGGTAGAGCACTCAGGCTTTTATGAGCAGCAAAACAAAAACAGAATTTTAGCTGCTTTCCCCTGCACTCATCATCCAAACCGCACCCCTTCTTTTTTGAGATAGAGTCTGGCCTGTTGCCCAGGCCTGATCATAGTTCAGCGCATCCTCAAACTCCTGGCCTTAGCGATCCTCTCGCCTCAGCCTCCAGAGTAGCTATGGAGTCAGGTGCTCATTACAACGCCCTGCTAATTTTTCTGTTGCAGTAGAGACAGGTTCTCGCTCTTAGGCAGGCTGTTCTCAAACTCCTGAGCTCAGGCGATCCCCTCGCCTCTGCCTCTCAGACTGCTAGGATTGCAGGTGGCATATTCTTAAAAAAAAAAAAAAAAAAAAAAAAATCCTCCCTGTCTCTCTCCTTTCTTTAAAAAAAAAAAAAAAAAGTGGCATAGATACATAAGTATGTTGATGTGTGAATACGTTGTGTATCAAATGAGAAAAAATTAGTTTGATTGATACACAGTTGTCTTATGTTAGCTAACATAACAAAAATAGGTACAACCTCAAAAATAGGTGATTTTTATGTTTTCAGGCATTTGTATTAATAAGCGAAAGTATTTTTATGTGTTATTTATGTTATTTCCAGGCATTTGTATAAGTAAGTGAAATTATTATTTTTCTTATCTGATTTCTGCAATAAACATTTATAAAAGTTCTAGTAAAATTATTATTTTATTTATTTATTTATTTTTTTATAGAGACAGAGTCTCACTTTATTGCCCTTGGTAGAGTGCCCTGGCATGACACAGCTCACAGCAACCTCCAACTCCTGAGTTTAAGCGATTCTCTTGCCTCAGTCTCTAAAGTAGCTGGGACTACAGGCGCCCACTGACAACTCCTGGCTATTGTTTTGTTGCAGTTTGGCTGGTTGTGAGTTTGAACCTCCCCCTCCCACCCCCCACAGGCGCCCTACCCACTGAGCCACAGACACCGCCCATCTAGTAAAATTATTAATGAAGTAATCCTTGGGAAGAGTAGAAATATGAAGCTTGCACAGATAAAAATAATCTATCACTTTCTAATAATTTTAAAAATTATTTTTGTGGATTGGTATCCTCTGCCAGCGTTCCATCCAAAAGTAAAGGGAATTGTTCTATCTGTGCTTGTAGATTTTATTATGTATATGTTTCATTATATACATATTTTTATCATATACAGATGTATTATGTATGTAAACAATTACAAATTAATCATTTTAGTGTCCTTATGAAAATTAAAAACAGGAAATATAAATGATCATTACTATTGCAAAAGTATTAGTTTACTTTTTAGTAGTTTTCTTTAAAAATATTGAACTCCTGCATTGTATGTGTCCATTCATTCCGTTTACTTATTCGTCAAACATAACATGAATACCTATTCTGTAGCAGACATGTTCACCTATCAGCTGGAGCAACTTGAGAGATTTCAAATTGGAACATTAGGACTCAACTTCAAGTGAAGGTTTTCCTCCCTCCTTTCAAACAAAAGTATTTCTTTTTATTTGGACACAGAGTCTCAAGCTGTTGCCCTAGGTAGAGTGCCATGGTGTCAGCTCATAGCAACCTCAAACTCTTGGGCTCAAGCTATTCTCTTGCCTCAGCTTCCCAAGTAGCTAGGACTACTGGTGCCCACCACAATGTCCCGCTATTTTTGTTGTTGTCGTTGCAGTTGTCCTTGTTTTAGCTGTCCCAAGCCAGCTTCAGACCTTCAGCCTGGGTGTATGTGGCTGGCACCCTACCCGCTGAGCTACGGGCACCATCAAACAAAAGTATTTCTGAAGACAGGAGATTATAAAAAAAGGCTGGGCTCATGCCTGTAATCCCAGTACTCGGGAGGCTGAGACCAGTGGATTTCCTGCCCTGACAGGTTGGAGACCAGCCTGAGCCAGAGCAAGACCCCTTCTCTATAAATAGCCAGGCGTTGTGCAGGCACCTATAGTCCCAGCTACTTGGGAGGCTGAGGCAAGAGAATCGCTAAAGCCCAAGAGTTTGAGGTTGCTGTGAGCTATGATATCACAGCACTCTACTGACAGTGACTAAGTGAGACACTGTCTCAAAAAAAAAAAGAAAATTGTTAAAGATAAATATCAACTGCCCTTTTGAATATTTCTAACAATATTAACTACTAATCTTAATCATTGAAATACCTTGATTTGCATACATTCTGTAACTAAATATTTAATAATATTCATTTGACTCTCAAGTTGCCATTGGGTTAAGTTTTTTGAAAATCAAAGTAAGAATTGTTTTGTTTTAAAGATTTCTTGTTTTAACTCTGTTTCCATAGTACTTTTAAATACTAAAATTTATTTAAATGGCAGTGACTAAAACTGCTATGGAACTGTTGTATATGCTGTATTTCACTCAATGTTAGGCACCATGGAATGTATGATGTCCCATTTTATGTATCAATAAGAGAATTTTTAAATGTTGCCAATTATAGTTTTAGTAAGTCATGAATTACATCTCAGAATCAGTAAAAGTGTTATCTTCAATCTTTAAAGCATACCACAAAATAGGTATAATTGTATTATTTTACTTAATTAGCATATTATTTTTGTTAAATAGTAGGAGTAATAGTAGTTATATATAACAATTACTCAACTGTTTTTTATGTTAAGAACTGTTTTAAATACTTTGCATAGATTCTCATTTAAACATCAGCAATGGTGTTCTGTGGGACAGCTACTATTTTTGTCTTCATTTTGTTGATGAGGAAATTGAGGCACAGAAAGGCTGAGCAATAGCTAGTAAGTGATAGAGCTTAAAGTAGGATCCAGGCTCTGTGCCCGTAGCTCAGTGGGTAGGGCGCTGGCCACATACACTGGCGCTAGTGGGTTTGAACCCAGTCTAGGCCTGCTAAACAACAATGACAACTACAACAACAACAACAAAAATAGCCGGGCGTTGTGGCGGGCTTCTGTAGTCCCAGCTACTTGGAAGGCTGAGGCAAGAGAATAGCTTAAGCTAGTCTTTCACTAATGTGGTAATAACAGCTAAAAAGTATTTTACTTTCTTTAGATGAAAATTATATATTTGTTTTGAAAGCAGAAGAATACATGCTACTTGATGTTTACAATTACATAAATAACCATATGTTATGAGATAGCACACTACAATTTCCTAATGTATCCTCTCTCTTTCATAGGACTGCTCTGCATTTGGCCTGTGCCAATGGCCATTCAGAGGTGGTGACGCTCCTGGTGGACAGAAAATGCCAGTTTAACATGTGTGACAGTGAGAATAGAACAGCTTTAATGAAGGTATATGGTAGGCAACTGTTTCAACATGAGATGGATTTGATTTAAATACATAGAATAAAAATGAATTTATCTTCTTTAAATATAACTAGTTGGTGAAATTTGTGGAATGTTTATTTTGAATTCCTAGAATTTACCATCCATTTCTTGGTTCAATACTAACAGGCTGTACAATGCCAGGAAGAAGAATGTGCAACTATTCTGCTAGAACATGGTGCAGATCCAAATCTTACAGATGTTCATGGCAACACTGCTCTGCACTACGCTGTCTATAATGAAAATATACCAGTAACAGCAAAACTGCTTTCACATGGAGCAAATATTGAAGCGAAAAACAAGGTATAAATCAGCCAACTTTATTTTCAAAACATTTGAAATGCATTTGTTTTGACATTTCCAAAGTAAAGATCAATTTTCCATACTGGGAAGTTTAAACAGTCCCTGAACAAAATATTTTCAAAAAACTTTGTCTAAGATTTAACTTCTAACGTTGATACTTTAAAAGAGGCATTAGAGGCTCTGCACCCATAGCACAGGGTTACAGCACCAGCCACTTACACCAAAGTTGGTGGGTTCAAACCCAGCCTGGGCCAGCTAAAACAACAATGACAACTGCAACAACAACAAAATAGCCGGGCGTTGTGTTGGGTGTCTGTAGTTGCAGCTACTTGGGAGGCTGAGGGAAGACAATTGTTTAAGCCCAGGTTAAACAATTAACCTGAGGTTGCTGTGAGCTGTGACACCATGCCACTCTACTGAGGGTGATATAGTGAGACTCTGTCTCAAAAAAAAAGAGGCAGTTGAGGGTACAGCTTTCTTTAGTGCATTTATAGTAAGTATTTGTGGAAACATTGAATTTTTTAAAGGTAAAATTTTTTTTTTTTTTTAATTTTTTTCAAAAATTTTTTTGAATTTTTTAAAGGTGAATTTTTTTTCCCCAAATACTTTTACCCACCAGCTCCCTCCCCCCCATCTTTGTGTAAAACAACAAATGGAAAGCAAAATTTCCCCTGTCTATAGGCTTTATCTTAAAACCCAAACAAAATAAAAGCATTTTAGAAAAACTGGAAATCTTGCGGCTATTGACAGGTTCTTAACAAAATTGATTTTTTTGAAAGTAGCAAGACTTAAGAGGGAAAAAGGGAGAGGGGAAAAACAGAGTAATCAGAAATATGCAGGCCAATTTGGAAGTTAGGTAATTGAGGGAAAATACCAAGAAGTTTTTTGTTTTTTGTTTTTACATGTTTATATAATTAGACAAGTTTCTCTTCAGTTTTGGGGATAATCTTTCTCAGTTTGGGAAAGAGCGATTTAATGGTCATCTTGCCTAGGGATCACTTTTAGGAGGAGTCTGAACAAACCAGATTGGCAGTGAGTAGGTGGTAATGGAATGAGAAACAAGAGGGAAGAACAAATAATTAACTGACTTGTTATCCTATTCTGGCAGAAATAGCCACTTACATAAGAGTCTAAACTCTGCTGTCAAATATCAAATGTCTTGATGGGAATGTGGGAGATAAGGAACTTGTAAGTAGCAAAATAAAAATGATGTTTGAGTTTAGTAGTCCCCATTCTTCCCCTTTCCTAGAAAATTAAGTGGAGCTTTTAATAAATGACTCCATTTCTTACTTTTTCTTCTTTTTTTGCTAAATCCACAAATGATAAAGGGAATTGGCCATTTAGTGAGACACGAAACTGAAGTGATTGTCTATCACACTAGTTGTCAAATAGAATTGTACATCACAGTGACCTGGGGAAATTTGTACATCACAGTGACCTGGGAAAATTTGTACATCACAGTGACCTGGGGAAATTAACAGCAATAAAAACATTTACATATCTAAATGCTCCCCTGAAGATTTTGATTTAATGTGTCTAATAAGGGCCTAGACAAGTATATTTAAAAATATTCATCTTTCCTCAAAGCTGGGTATAGTGGCATGTACTTAATAGTCCCAGCTACTCAGAAAGCTGAATTGGGAGGATTGACTGAGCCCAGGATTTCGACTCTAGCCTTACAACATAATGAGACCTAGTCTTTAACACCAACAACAAAAATTTTTTTGAGATTCTAATGCATTCCTGGTTAAGTACTACTGAGAAGATAAATGTAATATATGCATTCCCATATCTTAAAATCATAACAAATCTTTATTTATTTATTTATTTTTTTGAGACAGAGTCTCACTTTTTTGCCCTTGGTAAAATGCCATGGCCTCATAGCTCACAGCAACCTCAAAGTCCTGGGCTCAAGCAATCTGATCCTTTTGCCTCAGCCTCTCAGAGTAGCTGGGACTATAGGCGCCCACCAGAACTCTGCTATTTTTAGAGACGGGGCCTTGATCTTGCTCAGGCTGGTCTGAAACTCCAGAGGCAGAGTGCTAGGATTACAGGCGTGAGCCACTGCGTCCAGCCCTCATAATAAATCTTTTAAAAAGTTAGAGTTTAATATGTGTTACTTCCTTCAAGTATCTCCTTTTCAACAATATTAGCCTGACTTTATTTGTCTTTCTCCACCTTTGTGGTTGGGAAGTTAAAAGGAATATTACTGGCAATATCTGTCAGTTTAGAAAACACCTTTTACCTTCTAAACATCAGTCATTGACTCCATTCAGAGGATCTTTAGAAATTTGCATATAGGTAGTCTTTCAGTGAATAGTGTCTGACCCTGTCAGCATTTCCTATTTTAAAGTATGTATTGAAAAGGATTTCAAGGTTTTCAAGATAGCTTATATTTGTTCATGATAATTATATATATATAAAACCTAATATATATAAATTCCTTAGTGATGGAGTTGAATTTTAAAATTTAGAAGTTGGGTTTTTTTTTGAAGAAGGGAGGTCGGGGAGGAGGGACGGGGCAGTCTTACTCTTTTGCCCCGGCTAGAGTGCTATGGAGTCAGCCTAGCTCATAGCAACCTAAAACTCCTGAGTTCCAGTGATCCTTCTGCCTCAGCCCAAGCTGGGACTACAGGCAGCTGCCACAATGCTCAGCTAAGTTTTCTATTTTTTAGTAGAGACAGGGTTTCACTTTTGTTCAGGCTGGTATCAAACTCCTGACCTCAAGGGATCCTCCCACCTTAGCCACTCAGAGTACTAGGATTACAGGGTGAGCTACCACACCAGGCCTAGAAGTTGGTTTTTAAAAAACTTTCTTCATATGTATACATCATCTTCCCCTTAGAATGTGTTACAGATATTGAGCTTTCTTAGGTTACTCATGTTTATATTTGCATAGGTTATGCATATTGCAGACAACATTGTCTCTTTCACCTTAGGATTTTTCTTTTAGAAATGTAAGTGATGTAATGGCTCTCATTATGCTAAAAATAATCTATACAGTTCAGTATTAGAAGTATTAATGATGAGCCATTTTATTTTTATTTCTGATTCATATTTTGCCTAAAATAAAAAAAGACTTTAAGTAGCAATCAAAATGGAAACCAGAATAAAAATGGATTAAAAAAGGCAGATACAGGGCTGAGTGCAGTGGCTCATGCTTGTAATCCTAGCACTCTGGGAGGCTGAGGCAAGAGGATTGCTTGAGTTCACAGGTTCAAGACCAGCCTGAACTAGAGCGAGACTTTGTTTCTAAAAATAGCCAGGCATTGTGGCAGCACCTGTAGTCCCAGCTACTTAGGAGGTTGAGGCAAGAGAATCGCTTGAGCCCAAGAGTGTGAGGTTGCTGTGAGCTATGATGCCGTAGTGCCCTACTGAGGGTGACAAAGTGAGACTCTGTCTCAAAAAAAAAAAAAAGCAGATATACATTAGGGTCCCAGGATTGTCATTATAATTGAGAATAAAATTTCAAACTGAACTTCAAAATAGTTAAGAATAAAATCTATGATCTTACAATAGGAGAAAACCCACAACCTATTTAATAATAAGTGATACAAGTTCATTTGAAACTTGTCTCATTTAATTCAGAGTCCATTTCCGTGGAGACCCCTTTGGACCAGGAGTTCTCCAAAGCACATTGGCAACTAGGATCCTTATACTTTTGACAGGAGTGAATCAAACAAGTTTGTATCACCTAGAAGAAACCTCCACCTTTACTGGAAAGCTCTTAAAACCGTATCCCTGTAAAAAAAAAAAAAAAAAAGGAAAAAAACTCCCTATATTCCTGAAACCCTAATTCTACAAATGTTTGCTACAAAAAAAGTGTTGTCAAATACGGATTAGGCACAGTTTAAGAGATTTCTTTAATACTGGACATAGAAGGCACAGTTGTGTAATATTTCCCAAACATAGATGATCATGAAATCTTTCTGTTGGGATATAGTCCTTACTTCTGATAAAGTAAATGTTCTTTGGAATATAGTCCTTAAGAAATACTGCTCTAGAGATAATAATTTAGATCATTAATTCAATAAAAATACTTGAATGCTTTAATACTTAAAACGTTTACTACTATGTTTTAGGGTTTGGGGCTATAGAGAGAAAATATACAGCTCCCTGGGTGGCACCTGTGGCTGAGTGAGTAGGGCACCAGCCCCATATACCAAGGGTGGCAGGTTCAAACCCGGCCCCGCCAAACTGCAACAACAACAACAAAAAAGTAGCTGGGTGTTGTAGCAGGCGCCTGTAGTCCCAGCTACTTGGGCGGCTGAGGCAAGAGAATTGCCTAAGCCCAAGAGCTGGAGGTTGCTGTGAGCTGTGATGCCGAGGCACTCTACTGAGGGTGACAAAGAGAGACTCTGTCTCTAATAAAAAAAAAAAAAAGAAAGAAAAGATACAGCTCCCTGACCTTAAGGGAAGCCCCTGGTTGAGATGGGAAGCAATAAATCATTATATTATGTCATGATAAATGCTGTGTTAGAAGCAGAGTCTTGGAACTTGAAGTGAATTTTGGAGATGACAAGAGTTAATGTTGTGAGACAGAGGAGATGTGTTTCCAAGGGAAGGAGCAGTGTATGGGAAAGCACAGAGGGGTGCAAAGGAAAGGACTGCTTTTTTCCCTACTATGTATTTCCTACTTATTTGTTCATAGGCTCTTACAAGGTTGGACATTTAAGTTTGTGAACTGATACTAAAAAACATACTAAATACCTCATTTCTGAATATCACTGTGGTTACCAGATGGCCATGGGGAGTACTTCAAACGTCACTGTAGTGATATTCACTAATGAGGTAAGTAGCACTTTTTCTAGGATGAGTTTGTGAACTTAATTGTCAGACCTCATATGGTTACAGCTCTGATGGCCATTCCAGAAAAAGAGTTCCAAAATTGCTTTGAAGGGTTTACTAGGCACTAACATTGATGCATAGCTTCTCAAGGAGAGTACCTTGAAGGTGACCATCGTGATATTCAGCAATGAGGTATGTAGCACTTTTTCTAGGATTGACTCATGAACTTATTTGTATAATCTCTTATAAACATAGAAAGTTTTGCAGTGCAGTTGAGAAGTATTTAATTTTGTGAATTATAAATTATTTTCATTCTTTACAGGCTGAACTCACACCAGTTTTGCTTGCTGTAAATGAAAAAAAACAGAAAATGGTGGAATTTTTATTACAGAAAAAAGGACATGTAAATGAAATTGATAGATTGAAAAGGTATAGTAGTTAGTTTCCATTTGTTTTTTAAGCCTGATTTTTTGCTCTAGAGGGATAATAGTCATTCAAGTCAGAAATATTAGATTAATAAGATTAACTCTTAAATATTAGGATATAGTGAAAAATATTAACACAAATCATCAGTTAGGTAGAAAAGCAGTTACTTGGAATGGGCAACATGACAGTGTATAGCAGGATTCATCTTTTTTAATATTGACTGATGGTTATTTGTAATTGATTTTTTGGTTACATGATCTTATATTAGCTAAAAGAGTTTCATATTAGCCTTTTTAGTTTTATAAAGTATGGACTTTAACTTTTAGTTTACTTTATGACTCAATATTAAACTTCTAAACTCTTTTTTAGTATTTTTCTAACCTATGCTTCTTATATAGTTTTTCTTTAAAAATGTAATATTAAACATACATAGGGGTTGAAAATCATTCTATCTTTTGGGTGACTTTTTAAGTTGTTTTCTTTAAAGAATATTTGTGTTCTAAATGACTTAATTGGATAAACTTTAATTGGATAAACTTTTCCTTTATTGGAGACAAGACACCTGAGGGTGATAAGGAGAAGAGGCATAGCTTTTAAATTCTAAAAGATTGGGCTCAGTGTCCATAGGACAGTGGGTATGGTGCCAGCCACATACATTGAGGTTGGTGGGTTCAAAGCCAGCCAGGGCTTTTCAAAAGCCAGCTAAACAACAATGACAACTGCAACAAAAAATAGCTGGGCATTGTGGCAGGTGCCTGTAGTCCCAGCTACTTGGGAGGCTGAGGGAAGAGAATTGTTTAAACCGAAGAGTTGAGGTTGCTGTGAGCTGTGACGCACAGCTCTCTACTGAGGGTGATGTAGTGAGACTGTCTAAAAAAAAAAAAAAAGCAAATTCTATAAGACTGGGTAGAATTCCTAATTTTCTCTTCTGCTAACTGTGTGATCTTGGGAACATTACTCATCACTAAATATGTTTTCTGATATAATAAGGATAGTAATATATCCTTTAAGGATCATTGTGTGTAAGATTAAATACATAGCATTAATTCAGTGCCTGGTACATGTTTATCAGCATTAACCGAAAGTGTGAGAACTATTGTTATTACCATTATTATTAATGTTACTGTTTAAAGTCTGCAGATAGGCTTCTAATCTGACCTCTAGCTAACTTTGAATTTCAGTACATATATCAAACAAAGGAAGAAATGCATCATTCTTTACTCGAATCTTTGCCTACTTTTAGATAAGTGACCTCTGCATATTTTCTTGCCCATCAACTTCTACTGGGTAAAACCCAATGGGACAGGAGTGTTCCTTTTTGTCTCTTCTTTTTAATCTTTGCAGTAATTTACAAAGATAAACACTTGAGCACTTACGATCACCTAGGTCGTTAATACATGTAAGTGGTCATACAAGCAAGATGTTAAATTGGTAAAGAATATCAAATTAGCTGTTTAAATAATTTTATTAAAGTAACTTAAGGGTGAAGTTATCTCTACAGTTACTTTAGAACAGTGCTTTATGCTTTCTGTAAATTATGAATTATCAAATATAGTTAGGTTTCTTCTTCAGCAAAGTACTATGTGTTGATGTCTTTTCTTAAGATGTCTGTGGATCACATTAATGTACACAGCTATGATTTAATAATAAAAAAATAAATATAAAGAAAAAAAAAGATGTCTGTGGATGGGCTACTGAAGAATTTGTTGTTGCTGGTAGTTTTAATACATAAGTGTCTACATTAAAGGCTAGTTAACAATAAATTGAGGTTTAAAATAATTATACCTATATCATTTTACACATCATTGGAGATTTCATAGTTTGGTACAGGTAGTTTTGGAGTGGCAGTGAATGAGTCTACTTTATCAGCCAGAAATCCAGCAAAAGGCTGGACTTGTTAAAAGTAGCAATGGATATAGAATTCTTTAACTCAGGACTTTTAAAACTTTTATTCTTAGGGATCTCAACATTGTTCATTTTATTCTAAGTATAACCACTTGATGAAAATAGTGTCAGATCTTTGATTTTTTCTAATTAGTTATTTAGGTCTTGAAAGTCCACCTTAGTAGAAAATCTTGTATTAGCTCCTGAGGGCTGTCTCGTATATACACTTCCTTGAATTTTTCAAGAACCTAAGGGATTCCTTAAAGTCCCAGGAAGACAGTCCTCTTTAACCAGTCAAGAGGGAGGAAAAAAGACATTCTAATCATTCTGTTGTTTCTGTTGATTGTATTGCTGCATTACTACTATTGAAAGTGGTCCTGCAGTGTGGTAATGATACACCTTTGCTATCATGATGTCCTTACTGATTTAGACCCCTCAGTCTTTGACTTTAGAGTTACTTTTTTTAGTTCACATACATATGATGCTTATATGCTCAGCCACTGCTCCCAAAGCACCAGCGCCTTGTTCTGGCAGCTGGGCCTCCTCACTTTAGTCACACACATAGTGAGCAAAGTGACTGAAAACCTCACGTGGAGCCACATCTCAACTTAGACTTAACCTAGACCTGCAAGGGAAATTATTTTTTGAGGCCCTTTTTGTCTTTTCTCTAGTAAATATTAGTCATGATTCTTTTTTTTTTTTTTGAGATAGATTGTCACTTTGTTGCCCTCGGTAGAGTATAGTGGTGTCATTCTTGGGCAACCTCAAACTTTTAGGCTTAAGAGATCCTCTTGCCTCAGACTCCCAAGTAGCTGGGACTACAGGTGCCACCACTATACCGAGCTATTTTTAGATGGGGTCTTGCCCTTGCTCAGGCTGGTCTCTAACTCCTGAGCTTAGGCAGTGTGCTGGCTTTGGCCTCACAGAGTGCTAGGATTACAGGTGTGAGCCACCATGCCTGGCCTAGTCATGTTTCTTTTAAACAGAGAAGTTCAAATAATGTTGCAAAAAGTGGTGATCTTTCTTCCTTGCTACCAGATCTGTACCAGAGGCTCTTTATATCCTGTGTAGCCCTTTTCCTTTGTAGTGGCAGGTCCCATATTGTTCTTCCTTAGAGTAGTAGACAGCAAGTTAGGTTTGTCCTCCTCCAGTGATCTGTGTTCTTAGTAATGAAAATTTCCCAAGCTATGTGCATCTATACCCCAAAAGTTTTGAAATATTTTCAAATTCTATCTCAACAGGAGGCCGTTCAACAGGATTCTCTGAATCTAAAGTAGGTTAATTGGATTTAACAGAGCTAAGCCATGAGTTAGTCAGTATCCTTGTATAAATGCAGGGCTTTGTGCTTGCTTTGGCAGCACATATACTAAAATTGGAACAATACAGGGAAGGTTAGCATGGTCTCCAGACAAGGATGACATGCAAACTTGTGAAGCATTCCATACTTTGTACAGTGCTTGAGTGTCCTTTGACTGTTTACTCACTGGTTCCAAGGAAACATTGTGAGCCAGAGTTAAACAAGTACAACCAATATTGAAATTATGATTTTTTTAACTATAAAAATATTTGTATAAGGCGATCTTTGAAATGAAAATAGCTGAGTAACACATGGGATATTGCATGCAAATGTATTGTTAGTATGTATCTTGGAAATGAGAAAATGCCATCTTACATCTCTTGTGTAGAACTTAAAAAAATAAGAATGGTATTTTATCTTCCACATTAGTTGGAGATAAATATGGAAATTAAGAATAGTTCTAACAAAGATCTCCTCAGTCAGAATTTGAGTAGCTGGAGAAGGAAAAGTAGTAGTCCAAGCCAGGTATTGACATGTATTAGTTTTCTGCCTTTGGGGTGATTGAGTAGCTTACTAGTAGGGGACAATTATGTTATCTAGTTTAATGAAGTAATATGTTTATAAATAAATTTTGTTGCAAATTATAAATTAGCTGAAATGCCCAGAATTACAAGGTGTAAAGAATAGAATAACTAATAGGTAAAATTAGGACTTAATAACATTTTCTGAAAACTGAGTATTAGAACCTGTAAAAAAACACATGCTGGATTTTGTTTGGGATTCCAAAATATTTTCAGCAGTAAAATTCAAGAACGGGTTATTCCATTGCCTAACTATTTCTCTGAGCTTTTTTAAAATGTTACTTTGTTAAATCATCATAACAGGCCAGTGAAATAAGGCAGGAGAATCTTTATTTTCTTTAAGAAGGCATTGAGCCTAAGAGAAGCAACTTGTTCAAGAACAAATTTCTCTTGGCTACAGAGCTGGAACTTATTCTGAGTTCAGGATACTTTATATTATATCAAGCTAACTTTAGTTAATTTACTGAGCTATACTGTCCTCAATTCATGATTTCTGCAGCCTTCCTTACCTTTTTTCATTTTATTTTATTTTATTTATTTATTTATTTATTTATTTAATTTTTTGAGACAGAGCCTCAAGCTGTTGCCCCGGGTACAGTGCTGTGGTATCGTAGCTCACGGCAACCTCTAACTCCTGGGGTTAAGCGATTCTTTTGCCTCAGCCTCCCAAGTAGCTGGGACTATCGGCGCCCGCCACAATGCCAAGCTATTTTTTTTTGGTTGCAGTTTCATTGTTGTTTGGCAGGCCCGGGCTGGATTCGAACCTGCCAACTCTAGTGTATGTGGCTGGTGTTTTAGCCACTTGAGCTACAGGTGCTGAGCCCCTTTTTTCATTTTAAAAAGAAGTTTAGCAAGAAGTCTGTAGAGCTTAAATATTTGAAGTGTTAGAGATAATTGAAGTTTTTATATTAGCTCTGATACTTGTCTGAAATACTTTAAGAATTTAATAGATTTGATAAATGTTTTTAATATCCGTAGTAAAGTGTTAATTTTATTTATCATATATTTTTTCATAGCAGTTGCCAACTAATTTCTGAATATAAAGAAGAAAAGGTACCCGAAAATCCTTCTCAAAATAGCAATTCAGGTAAGGGGGACCCTACATAGCACATTCAAATATTATGACTTGGTTGTTTGTATCCTCACATTAACCTGAAATTAAAAAAAAACCCAGATATTTCTTTATGGTAAGTCAAAGAATAGCCTGTAGAGCACAAACCATGCTAACAAATGTTTTAGAGGCCAAGTATAATAGTTCAAGCTAAGGATCCAACAATATTCTTGTAACTAGAGAAACAAATATATCCATCTCCAGCCAGATTTCTTCAGCTGTTGACCTCCAAAAGACATGACCTCCATGACAAACTCCCTACCTCCTTCGAACATAAGTACTCTAAAACTGCTGTCCCCTGGGCAGCGCCTGTGGCTCAGTGAGTAGGGCGCTGGCCCCATATACTGAGGGTGGTGGGTTTGAACCCAGCCCTGGCCAAACTGCAACAAAGAAAAAATAGCCAGGTGTTGTGGCGGGCACCTGTAGTCCCAGCTACTTGGGACGCTGAAGTGAAAGAATCGCCTAAGCCCAAGAGCTGGAGGTTGCTGTGAGCTATGATGCCATAGCACTCTACTGAGGGTGACAAAGTGAGACTCTGTCTCTAAAAAAAAACAAAAAAACTGCTGTCCCCAGCCCCCAGGCTGTGGACTGGTACTGGTCCACAGCCTATTAGGAATCAGGCCACACAGCAGGAGGTGAGCAAAGAGTTAACCAAACTTTATCTGTATTTACAGTCTCCATCACTCACATCACTGCCTGAGCTCCACCTCCTATTAGATCAAGGACAGCATTGCACAGGAACGCAAACTGTACCATAAACTGCCTATATAAGGAATCTAGGTTGCATACTCCTTAGGAGAACATAAACTTTCTAATCCCCTGTCCATGGAAAAATTGTCTTCCAAGAAACTGGTCCCTACTGCCAAAAAGGTCGGAGACTGCTGCTCTAAAAGATGAATATATAAAACAGTATGTTCAATAAATATTCACTGAATATTAAAAAAAAAGAAGAAAAACTATATTTACTATTTCATTAAGTGTCAGTGAATTATCATAGCGGGCTTCATCCTTGTCTTCAGTTTGAGTAGACTGAGGAGGAGGAGAAAGGGGAAGGATTAGTATTACTGTTCTGAGGTGGCAGAGATGGAAGAAAATCTGTGTATAAGTACACCCCTGCTATTCTAGTGCATGTTGTTCCAGGGTCAACTGTATTACATAGTGATTTGTGTCACTAATATTAACTGTCTTGCAATGTGGGAACTCAACAATACAGTTGTGGTACCATAAACAAATGGCAGTAAAAACTATAAAGCTTAGTCATTGTGCACCAGTATCAACGGGAGATTATTTTTTAGCAATACCTACTGAGTACAGAAGTCAGAAAAGCAGTTCCTTACTGAGAAGCACAGGTCATGTTACATATTGTTATACCAACAAAGTCTCACTCTTATTGTCTTCATTCTCCCAAATAGTAATTGAATGGATTATATTTACTTTGTTAGAACAAAATGTGTTATTCCTTCTGCTGGATAATTGTCAGGATAATGGTAATTTTGTTAAAACAAGATACTCTGTCACCATTAGCCAAAAGATCATTATAATAAATATTCCAATACCCAAACTCTGAGCTCAGCAAGTTATATTAAGATCAGAAAAATGTTTCACAATAACCAAAATGGAAAAACCGAGACAAGAGCTAAAGCATTGTACAATCTAAACTTTATGACAGGGATCCTCAAACTGCAGCCGGCGGGCCACATGAGGCGGTGTGATTGTGTTTGTTTTTTTTACTTCAAAATAAGATATGTGCAGTATGCATAGGAATTTGTTCATAGTTTTTTTTTTTTAAACTGTAATCCGGCCCTCCAACGGTCTGAGGGACAGTGAACTGGCTCCCTGTTTAAAAAGTTTGAGGATGCCTGCTCTTTGAAGACACCTTTAATTTACTATACCAGGGAAGCCAAAAAATGTATATAAATTTTAAGAGAGTTATCTGTGTATTACTTTTCAAAGTTGAATTGAACTTATGGTAGCAATGTGTAGTGTGACTTTCTTTCAAAAGATGGCATTAATCAAATGAACACTAGTGTCACCTTGCGACAGGCAGAACAGTCAAAGAAAATGGTGGAAGCACAAGGCCATTTTGAAGTGGTATTTGAAATTCAAGAACATTGTGGAAGTACAACAATGCAGGCATGAGTATGCAACAGAACCTCCAAAATATACTGTAGAAAACCAGCCACCCTGGAGGTACTTCAAACAGCATGTGCAGTGATAGAAGTGGACACTGTGGTCAACATTGCTCAAGCAATAGTCCACCACAATCAGAAGTGTCTGGAGGCTGATGGTAACTGTTTTGAGCACCTCTTATCATTTCAGAGGTCAAAGGTGCCTTGTATTCATCTTTTGTTATCACATATTGAGTATTATGGTGAACTACGATTGTGCCACTGCACTCCAGCCATGGTGACATGAGTCCCTGTCTCTTAAATACATGCATATATACATACATGGATCTCCAAGGCCAGTTAGGGAAAGGTATTCTGTGCATTAACCTTGTAATAATCACAAGGTTATTTCACAGAATATTTAAGTTACACACAACACATAAACTTAACAAAATTTTCATATAATGCAATTGTGCCAGAGGTTCCTAAGACTAGCCCCATATATACTACCCCCATAACTTGTGAGAGTATATTGTTACAATTGTTAATCTTTTACTGTGCTTAATTTATAAATTAAACTTCATCATATTGAGCATAGTAAAAAATTAACAATAATTTCCAATAAAATAACAATTATAATAATATACTCTCATAAAGTTGTATGAATATGGTCTTGCAAAGTATTATATTGTACTGTACTCACCTTCTTGTAACAATGAGATGATACAATACCTATGTTGATAAGTGAGCTGAATGATGCAGGCATTGTGATGTAGTGCTGGGCTATTTTTGATCTTTTGACCATATGTTAGAAGAAGAATCTGCTTTGGGTGATCCTGGGTCATCCAGCTGTGGATGTTGATGGTTGGATATCTGGATGTGAGGTGCAGACCCTGTCGTCTAGTAGTGGAGATAGCATCTACACTAGACAAGGGATGATTCATATCCTGGGCGAGCTGGAGCAGGATGCCTCAAGAGTTCATCACGCAACTCACAATGGCATGTAGTTTAAAACTTACAACTGGTTAAAGGGTTTATTTTGGGAATTTTCCGTTGCCTATTTTAATTTTTTTTTTTTTTTTTTTTTTTACCCAAACAGAATCTCAAGCTGACCCCCTGGGTGGAGTACAGTGGTGTAACAGCACTTTAAACTCTTGGGCTTAAGCAATTCTCTTGCCTCAGCCTCCAAAGTAGCTGGGACTACAGGCACTTGCCACAATGCCTGGCTATTTTTTGTTGCAGTTGTCATTGTTGTTTAACAACCACTGTGCTATAGGCATGGAGTTCTTTTTTTTTTTTTTTTTTTTTTTGTTTGGTGAGATGGGGTGTTAATTTAACACCCGTGGTAGCGTCCCACCAGGGAATAGTTAATGGCCACATAAAAGTAGTGGGCTT
>CAUYPK010053724.1:0-18557 GCA_963574355.1 Loris lydekkerianus | reverse complement strand
TACTGTATTTTTCAGATCTTTGAGGGCTGCAAATTCTTGCTTCAGTGTGTCTAAGTCCTTGGTGGTTTTGTCTTTAAATTCATTAAATTCTTGAGAAAACTTTTGAATTTCTCCTTGAATTCCTAATTCCATTTTGTTAATCTTGTTTGTCATCCAAATTCTGAATTTGATTTCTGACATCTCAGCCAGTTGTTTGTGAATGGGATCTTCAATTACATCCGCCATATCTTTCCTTGGGGGGGTTGATCTATTCTGGTTATTCATGTTACCAGAGTTTTCCACTAATTCCGCCCCATGATTGTTTTACTCCCTTTGATTTTTTCCCCTGGAGCTTTGTCAAGGACCAGTACAGTGCTGTGGCCTGAGAAACTGGGGCCCTGTTTGGTGTGGTGGGGCTAAGTGGTTCTGTCCTGTTTTAGCTGGTTTCTGTTCGATCCTAGTGAAACAGTTACTCTGGGTTGAAGTCTCAGCTGTGGAGAAATACCAGCAATCAAGTCACCCCGCCCACCAGGCAACAATTGGAAAAGGAAAATCAAACCTTTCTACAACCACACACCCAGGGCACCACCTGAATAGTCCTCAGGCAATTGGCTCAGTTCAAAAGGTCTAAATCAATTGTCTCAGTCAGCACCTGTCTCAGGTGGGAGGGTTTAAGAGGTCTCTGGGAACTGGGTCATAGGGGTCTGGTGACTACTCTAATATGGTTTGCTCCAGTGCTGCGCGGAGTTAGGAGGATCCACCCGCCAAATAGATCAGTCTGGGAAGGTTGATGCCTCCTTCTCCACCTTGCAGCTCAGTCACACCCAGTTTCTGCTAGCCCCGCAGGGCTGTGACCCAGTCAGTTGTCTGCAGTGAGCAGATACTCCAGAGGTTTGCACCTGCCTAAATCACAGGGAAGTCTATATCTGCTCATCCAGGCCGCTGCTCTCTGCCTCTATCCAGCAGGGGGTGGTGAGGCCTGTCAACCTCGGGCACTTGATGGAGGCTGGGGGTGTTCACTCAGTTCCAGCCCCAGCCTTAGTTTATGTTACTGGCTGAATGGAACAACCCTGTGGGAGTTTGTTTCTGACCCTGCTAAATTCCTCTGCAGAGGAGAGGCTGATTTGAGTTCCCAGAATCTGGGCCTCAGGCCCTGTCTTTACTCCTGCAGGTTTGTATTCCCAGCATGATTAGTTTTCAGGTGTAGCCTCTTGGCCTCCTTTGTCTATAGGCTGATGATCCCCTGAAGGCTGGGTATGTCTTAGGCTTGATAAAGTGGTCCTCTGGATCAGGCCCACCCTGGGATTTTCCCAGCTCTGCGGGTGCGTTTTCTAGTCCCCACGTTTCACCCAGGCCAGTACCGCCTCAGGCAAACCCTTTATTCACGGGGCCTGTGTTTCAGTCTCAGGTCTGTTCCATGGTGATTGCCATTTGAGAAGATGCCCGGCCTCATCTGGTTGCCCAGGGAGACAGGAGGAGTGGCTATGGGATATCTGGGGATGGGCTTTGTTATTGCTAAAGATGGCTGCTGCCCTGTACCATGGGGCACCGCCACTCCGGCGTGATTCCCTCTTAGCCAACCGTCATTTCCTCACTCCTGTGCTGCAGAATCAGCACTGTCCAGCTGCAGTTCAAGTCCTATCTGCACCTCTCGAGAAATCACCCAAGAATCTGGACTCCTGGAGGGCAGGCCTGATGGCTTGAGAGAGGTGGACTACATGTCCGTCCTGTCTGCCATCATGCTCCACCCCTTTATTATAATTCTTGTATTGAAATGACTTTATCTCCTTAATTTTCTGAATCAACAGAATTCTAGGTATAGGAGAATAGTTGGCAAGCAAGTGCACTCCTAGAAATGCAGGACTGAATACCAACAAAATGTGCATGTGTCAACTGTTATCGGCCACTTGCACGAGGTCTGTAATGTAACAATCATCTGGCAGGGGACTGGATATGAATTGACTTCAGAGGAGGGAACTGGTTCATGGATTTCCATATGCTGATGCCTAAAAGCAATGCTTCTTTTCTTGCCACCGGCAGCTCCACTGCAGCTCCCTCCTTCTGCAGTGGGGGACGTGCTTTTCTCCCTGGTTCTTTCCCCCGGCCAGGCCACCAGCTCCAGAGGTAGTCACCACAATTTATTAATCCATTCGTGGGTCAATGGGCACTTGGGCTTCTTCCATAATTTAGCAATTATGAATTGGGCTGCAATAAATATTCTGGTACAAATATCTTTGCTATAATGTGATTTTTAGTCTTCTGGATGTATACCTAGTAGAGGAATTGTAGGATCGAATGGCAGGTCTATTTTTAGATCTCTAAGTGTTCTCCAAACATCTTTCCAAAAGGAACATATTAGTTTGCATTCCCACCAGCAGTGTAGAAGTGTTCCCTTTTCTCCAAATCCATGTCAGCATCTCAGATTTGGTGAATTTGTGATATGGACTAATCTTACTGGAGTTAGATGGTATCTCAAAGTAATTTTGATTTGCATTTCCCTGATGATTAAGGATGATGAGCATTTTTTTTATATGTTTGTAGGCTGTGCACCTGTCTTCTTCAGAGAAGTTTCTCTTCAAATCTCTTGCCCAGCCTGAGATGGGATCACTTGTTCTTTGCTTGTTAATACGTTTGAGTTCTTTGTGGATTCTGGTTATTAAACCTTTGTTGGAGACAATGTGCAAATATCCTCTCGAATTCTGAAAGCTGTTTGCTTGCTTTACTTAGTGTTTTATTCGCTGTGCAAAAGCTTTTTAGTTGGATCAGGTCCCAGTAGTGTATCTTTGATGCTGCTTTGATTCCCCAGGGGGTCCTCATCATAAAATATTTGCCCAGGATGATTTCTTCAAAAGTTTTCCCTGCACTTTCTTCTAGTATTTTTATAGTTTCATGTCTTAAGTTTAAATCTTTAATCCAGTGAGAGTCTATCTTAGCTAATGGTGAAAGGTGTGGGTCCAGTTTCAGTCTTCTACAGGTTGCCAGCCAGTTCACCTAGCGCCATTTGTTAAATAGGGAATCTTTTCCCCACTGAGTATTTTTAATTGGCTTGTCAAAGATCAAATAACAGTAAGTAGCTGGATTCATCTCTTGGTTCTCTATTCTGTTCCATACATCTACTTCTCTGTTTTTGTGCCAGTACCATGCTGTTTTGATCACTATCGATTTATAGTATAGTCTGAGGTCTGGTAGCATGATTCCTCTTGCTTTGTTTTTATTGGCTATTTGAGGTTTTTTATGATTCCATATAAAACAAAGTATTATTTTTTCAAGATCTTTAAAGTATGACAGTGGAGCTTCAAAAGGGATTGCATTAAAATGTATAGTGCTTTGGGTGGCATGAACATTTATAACAATGTTGATTTTTCCCAGCCATGAGCATGGTATGTCTTTCCATTTGTTAACACCTTCAGCTATTTCTTTTCTTACAGTTTCATAGTTCTCTTTATAGAGATCTTTCACATCCTTTATTAGATAAACTCCCAAATATTTCATCTTCTTTGGCACTACTATGAATTGAATAGAGTCCTTGTCTGTTTTTTTCAGCTTGACTGTTGTTGGTATATATAAAGGCTACTGATTTATGAGTGTTGATTTTGTAACCTGAGACACTGCTGTATTCCTTGATCACTTCTACGAGTTTTCTGGTAGAATTCCTGGTGTTTTCCAGATATACAATCATATCATCTATGAAGAGTGAAAGTTTGATCTCTTCTGACCCTATATGGATACCCTTGATCACTTTTTATTCCCTAATTGCAATGATTAAAACTTGCATTACAATGTTAAAGAGCAGTGGAGACAATGCGCAACTTTGCCTGGTTCCTGATCTGAGTGGAAATAATTTCAGTTTAACTCCATTTAATGCCATATTGGCTGTGGGTTTGCTGTAGATGACCTCTATCAGTTTAAGAAATGTCCCTTCTATACCAATTTTCTTAAGTGTTCTAATCATGAAGGGATGCTAAATATTATCAAAAGATTTTTCTGTACATGCTGGATATTATCAAAAGCTTTTTCTGTATCAATTGAAAGAATAATATGGTCTTTGTTTTTTAATTTGTTTATGTGCTGAATTATATTTATGAATTTCCATATATTGAACCAGCCTTGAGACCCTGGGAAAAACTCCACTTGGTCATGGTATATAATTTGTTTGATGTGTTGCTAGATTCTGTTTGTTAGGATCTTGTTGAATATTTTTTGTATCAATATTCATTAGTGATATTGGTCTATAATTTTCTTTTCTTGTTGGGTCTTTTCCTGGTTTGGGGATCAGGGTGATATTTGCTTCATAGAACGTGTTGGGTAGTATTCTTTCTTTTCTATATTTGGGGAAAGGTTGAGTAATATAGGAATTAGTTCCTCTTTAAAGGTTTGGTAGAATTCTGACGTGAATCCATGTGGTCCTAGGCTTTTCTTTTTAGGGAGATTTTGTATAGTTGATGCTATTTCAGAACTTGATATAGGCCTTTTCAACATTTCCAATTGATTCTGGCTAAATCTTGGAAGGTGGCATGCTTCCAACTATTGGTCAATTTCTGTCAGATTTTCATATTTTTTAGAATAAAATTTCTTATAATATTTATTTAGAATTTTTTGAATTTCTGAGTAGTCTGTTGTTATTTCATCTTTGCCATTTCTGATTGATGAAATGAGAGATTTTACTGTTTTTTTCCTGGTTAGGTTATCCAAAGGTTTATTTATTTTATTGACCTTTTCAAAAACCAACTTTTTGATTTATTTATCTCTTGTATTATCCTTTTGTTTTCAATTTCATTTAATTATGCTCTAATTTTGGTTATTTCTTTTCTTCTGCTGTGTTTGGAATTGGAATGCTCTTCCTTTTCCAGTTGCTTCAAATGTCTCATTAAGTTGTTAACTTCCTCTCTTTCCATTCTCTTGAGGAAGGCTTGCAATACCACAAATTTCCCTCTTAGTACTATCTTTGCGGTATGCCAGAGGTTCTGGTAATTCATGTCTTCATTATCATTTTGTTCCAAAAATTTGGTAATTTCCTTCCTAATCTCGTCTATGACCCAGCTATCATTCACCATAAGGTTTTTTAACTTCCATGTTTTTGTATGAGTATGAAGATTTCTGTTGTTACTGAGTTCAACTTTTATTCCATGGTGGTCTGAGAAGATGCAAGGAATAATTTCTATTCCTTTCATTTTACTGAGGTTAGACTTGTGACCTAAAATGTGATTGATTTTGGAGTATGTTCCCTGGGAGGAATGAGAGGATGATGAGAGGAATGTGTATTCAGTTTTGTTGGAATGAAATGTTCTGTTTATATCTGTTAAATCTAAATGTTGAATGGTTAAGTTTAAATCTAAAATTTCTTTGCTTGGCTTCTTAATGGATGATCAATCCAACACTGCCAAAGGAGTGTTAAAATATCCAACTATTATGGAGCTGGAGGAAACCAAATTGCTCATGTCTGTTAGAGTTTCTCTTATAAATTGAGGTGCATTCTGGTTGGGTGCATAGACATTAATAATTGAAATCTCATTATAGTGGGTATTACCCTTAACAAATATGAAGTGACCATTCTTATCCTTCCTTATTTTTATTGGTTTAAAGCTTATTGTATCTGCAAATAGAATTGCAACACCTGCTTTTTTCTGATTTCCATTTGCCTGAAATATGGATGACCATCCCTTCACCCTGAGTCTATATTTATCTTTTAAGGTAAAATGAAATTTTGGTATACAACAGAGATCTGGCCTGAGTTTTTGTATCTAGTCAGCCAACCTGTGCCTATTCAGAGGACAATTTAAGCCATTCGCATTAATGAAGAATATTAATAAACCTGGTAGAATTTGGGGTATCATGTTTTTTGGAAGTCTAGTGGACATTTTTAATCCTTTTACCACTGTGGACGTTGGAGTTTGATCAAAAGTTTCTGAGTGAATTTACTTTTGTAGCAGAGGATTACACTGGTCATTATGGAGGATAGGTTTAAGAATATCCTGGAGAGCTGGTTTAGTTATGGCAAATTTCTTCAACATGTGAATGTCATTAAGGTATTTAATTTCTCCATCATAAATGAAACTCAGTTTGTCTGGATACAGGATCCTGGGTTGAAGTTGTTTTGTTTTAGGAGATTAAAAGTCAATGACCCTCTTCTGCCCTGAAAGGTTTCAGCAGAGAGTTCTGCAGTCATTCTAATATTCTTGCCCTTGTAAGTTATGGTTTTCTTATGTCTAGATGCTTTCAGAATTTTCTCCCCCATATTAACTTTAGTGAAGTTAATTATTATGTGGTGGGGGGTGTCTTATTCTGGTTGAGTCATGCTGGGGTTCTGAAACTGTCTGCTATCTGAATTTCAGAATCTTTTTGCATGTCTGGAAAGTTCTTTTTCATAATTTCACGAAGAGCCTCTGTGCCTTGTGAATCCATTTACTCGCCTTTAGAGATTCCTATGAGGCAAATATTAGTTTTCTTTGAATTATCCCAGAGCTCTCTGAGAGAATGATCCATTTTTGCTCCCCATTTCTCTTCCTCTTTCAGAATTTGCAAGTGTTCAAAAGCTTTGTCTTCAATGTCAGAAATCCTTTCTTTTGCTTGTTCCATTCTGTTACTGAGGGATTCTACTGTATTTTTCCGATCTTTGGGGGCTGCAAATTCTTGTCTCAATATGTCAAAATCTTTGGTGATTTTGTCTTTGAATTTGTTGAATTCTTGAGACAACTTTTGAAATGCTCCTGGAATTTCTAATTCCATGTTTTCCTCTATTCTGTTAATCTTGTTTGCAATCTAAATTCTGAATTCAATTTTGACATCTCAGCCATCTTTTTATGAATGGGATCTTCAGCTGTGTTCACCATATCTTTACTTGGGCGGGTGTGGGGGGTTGGGTTGGAGTTGATCTACTCTGGTTATTTATGTTACTGGATTTTTTCCACTGATTCCACCCCATGATTATTTTACACCATTTGACTAGATGAACAGATAAAAAGAAGTTGGGGTGGGGCTCCAGGAGTAGTGATTAACCAGCCCTTTGCCCAAAAGCTTGGACTGGTGTCTGTACCTTTTCCCTTAGAGCTTTGCCAAGGACCCATACAGTGCTATGGCATGAGAAACTGAGGACCTGCTTGGTGTGGTGGGGCTACATGGCTCTGTCTTGGTTTATAGCTGGTCTCTGTCCTACCCTAGTGAATCAGTTACTCTGGGTTGAAGTCTCAGCTGTGGAGAAATACATCAATTAAGTCACCTCACCCCCCACAGGCAACAATTGGAAGGGAAAATCAAACCTTCCCACAACTGCACACCCAGGGCACCACTTGGATAGTCCTCAGGTGACTGGCTCAGTTCAAGAGGTCCAAATCAATTGTCTCAGTCATCACCAGTCTCAGCTGGGAGAGTTCAAAAGGTCTCTGGCAACTAGATAACAGGGGTCTGCAGGTGGCTTAAGTATAACTGGTGCTCCTTGAGGTCAGAAGGACCCACCCAGCAAATAAATTAGTCTGGGGAGGTTGATGCCGTCTTCCCCAACTTGTACCCCTCGCACACCCAGTCACTGATAACCCCGCAGGGCTGTGATCCAGTTCCCTCCAATGAGCAGATGCTCCAGGGTTTACACCTGCCTGAGTCACAGGGAGATCTATATTTCTTTAGCCAGGATGCTGCTCTCTGCCACTATAAGGTGGGGAAGGTGAGGCCTGACAACCTCAGGTGCTTAATGGAGTCTAGTTCTCTCAGTTCCAGCCCTGCCCCTGATTGATGTTGCTGACAGACAGAACAACTTTGCAGAATTTGTTTCTGTCCCAGTTATATTCCCTTGCAGATCAGATGCTGTTTGAGTTCACCAAAACTGCAATTCATCCCTGCTTTGTGCGACTACCCAGTCTTGGCTGCTGTTTGTATCGGGATGGGCTGGTTAAGCTCAGACTCAGCTGTCAGTTTCAGCCTCTGCCTGCCTGCCTTTGTCTCAGCTATGATACCCTGAGGGTTAGGTGCATTTAGGCTCAGTAAAGTAGTGCTCTGGGTCAGCCCTGCTCTGAGAGTCTGGTGTCTCTGCACATGCATATTCTAGTCCCTGTGCTCTGCCCAGGCTGGTACCAACTCAGGCATACGCTTTACTCATGGGGCTTGCATTTTGGTACCATACCTGTTCCACCAGTGGCTGCCACCAGAGAAAATGCCCGACCTCCTCTGGTTGCCCAGAGAGACAGGGGGGTGTGACTCCAGAATATCGCCAGGAGTGTGAGCCCTATTGTTCCTGCCACAGCTGCTGCTCTGTGCCTTGGGGAACCTCCACTCCTATACAGTTACCTCTTAGCTGACTGTCTTCTCCTCACTCTTGTACCACAGAATCAGCACTGACCAGCAGCAGTCCATGCCCTGCTACATACCACATTGCTGAATATCACTGCAGTCACTTTCCAAGTACTTCCCTTGTGAAGCTATGCACTGATGCCAGCACCTAGTCCACCCTCCAAAGCAATTTTGGAACTCTTTTTTCCAAAATGACCATCAGAGCTGTTGTTGCATTACCCTTGATGTCCTGAATGTCATCAGAATGTCTTCCTTTCACTATTTCCTTTCTCTTTGGGTAATGGAAAAAGTCACTGGGGGAAAGACCAGGTGAGTGGGGGGAGGTGTGCCAATGCAGTTATTTTTTTCCTTGTTAAAATCTCCCTCATTGAGGCTTGGCACCTGTAGCTCAAGCGGCTAGGGCTCCAACCACATACACTGGAGCTGGAAGGTTCAAATCCAGCCTGGGCTGCTAAACAACAATAGTGATAACTACAACCAAAAAAAAAAAAAAAAAAGCTGGGTGTTTTTGCAGGCACCTGTACTCCCAGCTACTTGTGAGGCTGAGGCAAGAGAATCATTTAAGCCCAAGAGTTGGAGGTTGCTGTGAGCTGTGACCCCACAGCACTCTACCCAGGGTGACAGCTTGACACTCTGTCTCAAAAAAAAAAAAAAACCTTCCTCATTAACAGTGCTGTGTGAGTTGGTGTATTGTTGTGATGCAAGAGCCATGAGTTAGTTGTCGGCCAACATTTTCAAGTAAGATTTTCCTGTTTAGCTAGGCATTATGGTGGGTGCTTATAGTCCCAGCTACTCGGGGGGCTGAGGCAAGTGAATCACTTGAGCCTAAGAGTTTGAGGTTGCTATGAGCTATGACACCACGGCACTCTACCCAGTGCAACAGCTTGAAACTCTGTCTCAAAAAAAAAAAAAAAAAAGAAAAAGATTTTCCTGTTTCTCTATTCATGTTTACTTGGTCTAATATGCTTCTCACAATCAGCTGATGATTTGATGCACAATGTGACGAAATTTTACAATGTTTTTGTCAGTTCTACTCATTACTGGCTGCCCTGACTTTTCTTCATCAGTGACCCTTTTGCTTCCCTTGGAAAAATATTTAATCCATGCTGCCATTTTCTTCATGGAATTATCTCCATAAACTTGAATTAATAGGTTTCTAATTTCACTTCTGCTCTTGCCAAGTTTAACTAGAAATTTAATGTGTGTATATTGCTTTAATTCAAGCTCTGATATTCTCGCTACAGCACATAAGAACACAAAACCATGATACTGAAGGCCACTAAGCAAGACACCACCTCATGTCAACACAAACACAGCTATGAGACACTGATATACCAAGGTTATTAAACCCTACTGGGCTGTTTGTGCAGTGCTGCCAATGTATGTACACAGTGGCAAGTTTATGAACTTAATTGTCAGACTTGTTAAGATGACACCTCTGATGGTCATTCCAAAAATACATTGTCAACATTTCTTTGAAGGGTGGACCAGCAGCTGGTGCCAGTGCATAGCTTCCCAAGGAGAGTGCTTTGAAAATGAGTTTAATGCAATGAGTTATGTAACACTTTTTCTAGATTGAGTTTATGAATTTGTTAGATGATAAATATATATAATACATATAGCATATGTATATATAACATGTATTATATATATCAAGTTTTAAAAATGAACATGTGTTACCTTTGTAAAATGTTAAAACCATAAAGTGTGCTGAACTTTTGAATTTGATTTTCCTATACCACTACCCTTTCTTGAAGAATTTGAATACATGTATAAATTTGAATTAATCTGAATAAATATAGATATGGTCTGACCATAGATTTTTGGGTCTAGTATTACCTCTATTCTGCACGCCTGCTGCTGCCTAACAGAGATGCTTTTCTAGTTTTAGACTTCAAGGTAAAGTAGACCTTTTCATTTTGAGCACCTTAATTTTAAATAACCAATAGAATATATATTTTTCTTCATACAAGGTATAAATACCTACTACTAATGTCTATTAGTTCTTGTTTCCTTCTCATGTTGCTTTTTGATTTCCTTTTTTGAGGGAAGACGAGACTTGGTAATGAGCACACTTCAATGTGGAAACTGTTGAGTTCCTTCCACTCACCTGCCTCCTAGGGGCACAGATAAGTGTGACTGGGTAAGAAAGTAGGAAGATCCTGGAAATGTAGCATCAAACCTCTGCCCATTGTCACATCAGACACAGGGCAGCCCATGTAGGTAAATGAACAAGGGTTATGGTGAAGTGAAATAGAACCAAGCTAGATGTAGAGTAACTACCCAGTGACAGCATCCTTTGGTAGAGTAGGATCTACTTAAGTACTCAAAGAGTGTGGAACAATCAGACCTTCTTTCTTTGACATATAAGCAAGTGCATGTCTCCTCGCCAGTGAGAAGAGGAACAGACCAAAGGCAAAAATTAAAAGAGGAAAGATATGTAAGAACTGAGGGAAGGTTGTTGAATCACTACAGATTTATAAAAACATAGCTTTTATTTCCTGTTTAGTTCCTGAAAAAAAAATTGTATAATGAACTTTAATTTTGCTCTGTCTTGAGGTCAATCGATTTGCTACATCAAATGTTTTTCACCTTGGGTTTATTTGGTTTCAGGCCTCCCCAGATTAGGATTATTCTGGGGCTCAATTACCCAGCCTTGCAGCTAAGGCTGGAAATCATTTCACACTTCAACAGATCTTTAAATGCAGCATCAAGTTTTTTCATAATTGACTTGTCTTCACTCTGTGTTTTAACACACAAAATTCCAGCCAAATTGAAATAGAACAGATGGAAAAAGTCAGTTGGAAAGAACACTAATAAGGAGTTTTAATTTCTCTTTGAAAGCCAGGATTAATATACTAATCTTAAATAACTGAATGAACATTTTGAATCCTTCATGTTTTAAACACAGGTAAGTGGATTAAGAATTCAAGCAGCAATCAGTGCTTATTTTGAGCTTTGAAGGAAACACTCACCATTCCAAGTGTTTCTTTATCATCTTTGTTTGCTTATCACTCACCTGCTGAGTTCTTGCTTGGATCTTGCACCGTTCACTCTTCCTGAGAGCAATTGATCCTACTGGAGTTAACTTTGTACTTGTGATAATCCCATTCATACCTTGGAATAAAACAAGCAAAATGTAGTGGGTCAGGACAACTGTTAGTAAGTTCAAGCCCCTAAAGGACAAATCAGTGAGCATTTTGCTGTGGTATAAAGTCCACGAGGATATTGACATTGATACAATCCACCGGTCTTATTCAGATTGCCATAGTTTTACTCTCACTCATTTGGATGTGTTTATTTAGTTCCGTGCAGTTTTATCATCTATGTATCTCCCACAATGCAAGGTATAAAAGAGTACCATGTGTTGACATTTTATAACTATAAACCACAATCCTCCCCCTCAAACCCTGGCAATCACTGATCTGCACTCTATTTCTAAAATATTATTTTAATAATGTTATAGAAATGGAATCATATAGTCTGTAACATTTTAGAATTGATTTTTTTCCCTTGAACGTAATTCCTAAGAAATTTATCCACTGTGATTATCAGGGAGGAGCCAAAACCAGACTGAAAACCAGAGTCTGTCAAATAGATCTTTTAAAAAGCGAATAGATAAGCAACTGGTTATTTAAAATTAAAAGGTATACCGGTATATCAAGAGAAGCACTTCCAGAATTAAAAAGAAATTTCAGAGCCTAGGAAATGTGTGCCGTATCTCCAATAAACAATATTCCTGTACTTTATTAAAATGTTTAATTTCTTTCTCCTTTATCAGAAATAGATTCTGGGCTAAGTTCCAAATTGCGTAAGTATACTGATCTTCCAAATTCCCCTGGCAGTGTAAACACACGCCGGTTCCTTCATGTTCTGTCTTCCACTGGTGAACAGGACATTTATGTACATTGTGATAGCTGCTGAGTTCTACCAAGAGCTGCCAGGAGACAAAACACCTTCCAATTAATTATTCCACCAGATTTGTAGGAACACCAAAGTCTGCCAAGCTGTATATTTGAGTCAGCAGTCTGTTTTTCACTTTGATTCAAACACTCTTATTTTCCTTGCCATCATTTTTGAATCTGTTTAATACTCTCACAAAAACAAAGAGATCTGTTTGCTAAAAACCAAAACCAAAAGCAAACAACAACAAAAGAAACCAACTCAGGTTGACATTTACAAATAAACATTGGGATGAGGGGACGTGGTCCTGCCAAGGAGTGGGCACTAACCTCAGGCCCTCACCCTCCCACATGACAACTCTACAGAGTCTTCCACTTTCACTCCTCAGTTGAAAACTTTCCAGTTAATATCTTTGCTCTGATATCCTTTTTAATATTTGCTGGCCCAGAACAATTACACCAGAAGTTATTTTGTATTTAGATACCATCGTATTTCAATTAAAAAGGTGGAATCTTAATACATAAGATTAGCATGGGTTTAAAATACACAAGATATCCAACTCACTCTTTTGGAGGAGAAGACGTTTAAATCAAAGAAATTACACTATATTTAAGGACCTTCAGATAAATATATTTCATGATATCCTTTATAGATACATTCTAATATTGAATAGCTATAATTATTTCCAAGTAAATTTCTCTGAGTTAATGAGGTATTAAACCATTCTTAAAATGCATGTATCTATTTTGCACTAGAAGAAAATATTTTACTAATATACTTCCTTATTCTATTTAAAACCTGGACATAAATCTTGAGAGCAGAAGTTGTTAGCATTTTATGGGTTACACACTCTTTTAAGAATCTGATGAAAGGTACAAATACCTAAAAAGTACATTTACATATAACTGCTATAGGTTTAGGAGTCCCCTAACGCTCATTCGAAGATCCCAGGTTAAGAACTCTCGCTCTGCACAACAGGTAATTTTTTTCTCAGAACTCTTGAAGTGTCTCTTCTAAATTTTTGAATCTGTTGAATATGGACCCTTTTACAGAGTAGTATCCAAAATTAGATTTGATTGTATCAGTTATAATTCTTTGGTTTTATATGACAGAAACACACTATTTATCTTAAGGGGAAAAAAAAAAAAACAGTCATTGAAAATATAACTGAGTAACTCATAGATCTGGAGAAACACCCAATGTAGAAAGCACAGCAAATGATAGTAATGTCTCTGAGATGGTTCTTAAGACAAATCCGCTTTGCTCTTTTGTTGCTAATACCAAGAAAACAGTAGAAGGGATGTGAGGCCAGAAGGAACAAAAAAATGTCCATTACAATAGCCATAGAGTCTAGGAAGGTAAGAATGGAAACTGTTGCTATCTGTTATTTTAATTATCTCTGATATATTCATTATGGCCACAATTACTCACCGATTCTGAGGAAATGGGTTGCAAACACTGGTCAGCCTCCAAGAAGATGTATTTTTAAACAGTCACTTCAGATGTGACCAATGAGCATCAGAGCCAACAGGAAATTCTCAGGAGATGGAAACAGGAGCCACAGTGATCACCTAAGCAGAGAGCACAGAGTCAGTACGTGAACTAGGATCTTTGCCCACTTCTTGCTGAGGGCCTTCATGTTACCCTGAGAGATTTCAGAACTGCTATGAACCAGTGATGGTGGCATCTCCCATTCTTCCCCTTTCCAAATGAGAGTATGTATTGTTTATTCTCATGATATATTAGATTTGTGTGGGGGAAGTGGGTAAAAACGAAAGTAAAAAATATATACTGCTGTAAAGATTGGAACATTCTCACCTTAATTACAGGGAAATAATCTTCCAGATCAATGACTTTCTGGTTCCAGCAGAGTCTAAGCTAAGATCCTTGTTGGAGAATGAAGTTGCCTGGACTAGGTTATGATACATGTCTTCTATAAACATTGTAAGACATCATTATTGACAACCTACATCGGGCATTATCATAGTTTCTTAATGATGTGAATCTTTTGTTAAAGCTCTGTAAACTGTGTTTTTTTAATATTGTCACTTGAAGACCAAGTGGGTAGTATTTTGAAAATGATAGCATGCATATTTAGAGATCATTTAAACAATTGCCCTAGCAATTTAAATAATACAAATAACATAGTATAACAAACTATATTCTATTTAAAGCCTATTTCGTGAGGTTTCTGCTATGATTAAAAATGCATGATACGTAATAAGCATAATGTAGTTTTTTCCCTTGCATTCGTAGTGATTTTAGCACATTATTTAGAAGAGAAATGGAATCTTATACAGGGTATTATAAAATCATTTTTAGTGGACTAATTTGGTTAAACACTAATGGCACAAATGAAGAGATAAACCTTATCAGCCAAATTTGAAGCACTTGGAGTACTGAGGCTAAGGTTTATTGAAATCTATAAATGATATATGATCATCTCATTTGAATGTTAATTTCCTTCAAAAAAGTTTTTATCATATCCACAAATTAAATATTAAACTTTTTGTATTTTACCCTCTTCCTTCATCATTGTCATAATGGAACCAGAAATAAATAAGGAGATGATTTAAATATTCATCAATGAAAAATAAGAGTAAATTGGGCAGCACCTGTGGCTCAAAGGAGTAGGGTGCTGGCCCCGTATGCCACAGGTGGCAGGTTTAAACCCAGCCCTGGCCAAAACTGAAAAAAAAAAAAGAAGTAAGTGTATGGCATCTGTATGGTTAGTAAATTGGAAATTAATATTTGAATTCTATAATAATTGACTACATAGGGCAGCGCCTGTGGCTCAAATGGGTAGGGCACCAGCCCTATATGCTGGAGGTGGCTGGTTCAAGCCCAGCCCCAGCCAAAAACTGCAAATAATAATAATAATAATAATAATAATAATTGACTACATAAATCTATATAACAATTGACTAGTGTTAAAACTATTTTCATGGAGTCAACTTTTAATAGTTTAGTAGCTTTGGATAAGGTGATATGGTAAAGAAATCACAGATTTTATAAAGGCTTCCATGCTATTTTCCAAAGGTCGTTTTCCGCATTTCATATCTTAAAACATCCGCATTTCATATCATAAAACATAAAACAAAAAACACATGCTACCTCCAAAAGTAACTGAGTTAAAGAGTGGCTAAATTCAGGGAGAAATACACGGCCACTTCAGAGTTCCTTGAGAAAAAATACAGAGCGATAATTTTGTATTGTATTATTAATCAATGAAATGGTCATTGACCAGGCTGTATCGAATATGATTTTGGTCATTTGTACAAGTTTAAACTTCCTAGTGAAAACAATGTCTTTTCAAACTCTTCGAAATGTTTTAGTGATGTTAACAAAGCCCATTTTCACCAGTGAGCTATAATCATGCTTTATATTATTTAATCATTTAAATATTAACTGATATGATATTTCTATGAGACATATTTCTTTGCAGTGTTGCCCACAGAGTCAAGAATCTTTTTTAATGTGGTTTCTTTCTGTATTCTGTATCTGTATGAATATATACATCACCTACAAGGATATGAAAGAGATATCCAGATGTTATCTGAAGTGTAGATTCTGAAATTAGCGGTTTGATTAACAGTGAAAATAAAGCATGCCATCGTATTTTACACTGATGGGAAAGGTATCCACAGGTTAGATAAGTGAATTCTTATAACTAACAAAATGAATTTAAAATGCTTAATTTATTTGAATAAAAACAGAATTGCTTAAAATTATAGAAAAATCCATACTCATGTACAGTCAGTTGTTATATATGTTTACTTAAAGAATAATCATGTGTGTGGTAATGCTTCCATCAGTGTCCAACCAAAAAGGTGAAAAACAAGGATGTTTAGCTTAAAGTCCTAAGCACAGTCAAAATGTGATGAAATTATTCCATGAAAACACACCTATGGTTGGAAGGTATTTTATATAAATTAAAATGAATAAAATCTGTTTTATAATTGATTAGACAAAAATAAATATAACTGAAACAAAATTTCTTCACTACTGAGTTCAGAAATGTTCTAAAGGGTCATTGAAAATCATTGTTAATATGATATAAGTAAATGCTGTCAGGTTAGGGCTCAGCTGGTGGTAGAGGTAGCAAAGCACATGGTTTCTTCTCTGAGAAGTTTCATTACTATACGGCTTGCACTTCTCCCTTCATTTCCTATTTTTTCAAGAGGCAATTGATGCAAGGGTTAGTT
The DNA here is from genome assembly GCA_963574355.1 of Loris lydekkerianus. Taxonomy (NCBI): domain Eukaryota; kingdom Metazoa; phylum Chordata; class Mammalia; order Primates; family Lorisidae; genus Loris; species Loris lydekkerianus. The sequence goes on along the minus strand of CAUYPK010053724.1, from coordinate 2,190 downwards.
TTGAATGAGACAGGGCCACAAGATAAATATCAGTTAAAAAATCAGAATTTAATGTCATATTTTTCTGAGTGCAAACCATGTAAACATAATGAGGGGCTCCAAGACTAGACGTGGATGTTTTGTGTTGTTTTGAAAACTTGATGTCTAGAAGTTGAAGAGTTTTTAAATGCTGTCAGCAGTTTTCATATTCAAAAAATGAAGATTATTACATTTCAAAAAACACTATAGTGGGCTCTTGAATTATGCAAATGAGGAAGCCACAGTCCTATTGCTCAGTGAAGGTGCTGGAGGCAATAGGAGTTAAATTACTCTATATGGTGATGCGTCATTGTCACCAGAAGTCCCACCTGGGGATCATTCCTATTGTCTCAAAGCCAGGCCACTGACTGAAGAAGAGGAGCACTGATTGTTCTGCTCTTACAGTAGCCCCAGAAGAGGGAGTTCGACCTTGAAGTACTTGGGGATCTATAGAGAGGAAGATAGTAGGAGACTAATGAGATATAAATTGAATGGTAGGCCAGTGGCAGTGGGCTTAGGGGATGTAGGAACTATGACCTGCTTCAGAGATACACCTTGGTTAACTCAGCCAGCACAATGATGCATATGCATAGGACAGTGAGTTCTAAAGAGCCACGTGTTAACTGTGATCCATAAGCATTACTAGCTCAGCTTCTCAACAATCTTTGCTATTTTTCTACATAGGGATGATGCTCTCAGTGGGAACAGTGCTTCTGCTAGGGAACCCTTGGGAAATACATGGGGACATTTTTGGTTGTCCGGTAATGGAAGAGAACCAGTCTTTCGTTAGACACGCTGTTATTTTTAAGAGCTATATATGAAGCAACGAATTGTCTTAGCTTCTGTATGATTCGAACAGCCTGACATTCAGATGGTTGAAAAGCAGGTTAATAATCCAGGAAACTAATTCTGTAAGATATGTAAAACTGAAGTATTTTTGTACAGTTTTAACGTTCACTGAACATTTCAGAAATTAAATCATTGTATTCCTTACGGACATTATTGTCCTGGGAAATTCACCCAGAGTTGTGTCACCAATGGCAAGCCTATTCCAAAATATCTGAATCCTGGTGACAAAACGCCTGTAAACCAGGCTTCAAATGTATCCAGTGCAGTCTCAGTGACAGTGACTTCAAACACAGTGCAAGCCTTGGGTTATTTCTAGTGTGATCACCCAAGCATTCACATGTCAAAATTGATAGTGTTTTATTATAAAATATTTTATTTTTACTATATTTTAACAGTTGGGCATTGTATTTATTTTTTATTTATTATAAAGTTCTTTGTTAAATCTAACATCTTATTTGCTTCCCCCCACAAAACTGCTTAATTCAATTATTTTTTGTATTTAACTTATTAAGGACCTGTTACCTTTATTTTTCCATGGTTGCTCTAGGTTAATAATATACTTCTTGAAATAATTTCTCACTTTCTGTATTAAGAGTGTTACACTAGTGTACTTTCATCCCCTGCCTCTTGTTCTTTGGGTGAACATTGGTGTACATTTTATTTCTGTGTATGCTTTAAACCTTATGCTACACTAGCATCATTTTTGCTTTAGTCAATTACATTTTCTATTTTTTTTTCATTAAATCATAGCTGTGTACATTAATGCAATCATGGGGTACCATATACTGGTTTTATAGACCATTTGACATATTTTCATCACACTGGTTAACATAGCCTTCCTGGCATTTTCTTAGTTATTGTGTTAAGACATTTACATTCTACATTTACTAAGCTTCACATATACCCTTGTAAGATGCACCGCAGGTGTAATCCCACCAATCACCCTCCCTCTGCTCACCTCTCCTCTCCCTTCCCTCCCTTTCCCCTTCCCCCTATTCTTAAGTTATAACTGGATTATAGCTTTCATGTGAAAACCATAAATTAGTTTCATAGTAAGGCTGAGTACATTGGATACTTTTTCTTCCATTCTTGAGATACTTTACTAAGAAGAATATGTTCCAGCTCCATCCATGTAAACATGAAAGAGGTAAAGTCTCTATCTTTCTTTAAGGCTGCATAATGTTCCATGGTGTACATATACCACAATTTATTAATACATTCGTGGATTGATGGGCCCTAGGGTTTTTTCCATGACTTAGCAATTATGAATTGGGCTGCAATAAACATTCTGGTACAAATATTTTTGTTATGATGTGACTTTTG
>CAUYPK010053720.1:0-24021 GCA_963574355.1 Loris lydekkerianus | reverse complement strand
ATTTTTTTCTTTTGTTTCATTGCCCATACCATTTCAATGTATTTATTTTTGGTAGCAATAGTAATTATAGCAAGTTGTAAAAATTAAGTGTGCCAGATACTGTCCTTTTTTTTTTTTTTTTTTTTTTGTAATTTTTTTTTTTTTTTATTAAATCATAGCTATGTACATTGATATGCTCATGGGACATCATACACTAGTTTGAGACCGAGTTATACCCTCCATATAGTGCTGTGGCGTCACAGCTCACAGCAACCTCAAATTCCCGGGCTTAAGCGAGTCTCTTGCCTCAGCTTCTCGAGTAGCTGGGACTATAGGCACCCTCCACAACACCTGACTATTTTTTGTTGCAGTTATCATTGTTTTAGCTGGCCCAAGCTGGGTTCAAACCAACCAACATCAGTGTATGTGGCTGGCGCTGTAACCACTGTGCTACAGGCACTGAGCCCTTATTTTTTCTTGATTATATGAATTAGGTATTATGATTATCTCTGTTTTTCAGAGAAGGAAATATAGTACACAGATTCAGAGAAGTTAAACAACTTTCTCAAGGTCACATAGCTAGTAAACCACAGAGTTTGAAGCCAGCACAAGCTGGTTAAATCCAAGGAATATGTGCTTAACTACCAAGAAATCTGTCTTCCCAATGATTCATGGCAGTTAGTAGGTGTAAGGAGATAAATGTGAACATAAGGTAAGAGGTAGGGGGAGGAATAATTGTTGTAAGTGGGAGAAGAGTTGCCTGGACATGTATACAGAGGGGAATAGAAAAATGGGGGAACTATTGTAGATGAGGGCTTTTATGTTTAAAGGAATGTTAGTAAGTAGGATAAATGACTATTCACCCAAGAATAGGGAGATAAGAAAAGGCAAATACATCTGGAAAGCTTGAACTGGTCTTGTATAGGACAAGGTGTAAAATTTCAGGCCTTAATGTGGTGTCTCTTCATGGGAACATTGTAGAAGGAATGTAGCTTCCAAATCGTCTGTTCAGAATTGTTCATGTATGTTTTGAACTACTGTAACACAGTAGTATATATACTATGTTTTATTATTGACATTGTAATGCCTTGTCAGTTTGTATTGGAAGGAAAAGAAATAGTGAATTCAGAACCTGTATAACCTACTATAGTGCAATAACTTTTCTTCCTCCTTTTTTTAACCTCATACTTGATGACCATGTATGCAATGACTTTTAACAAAAATTGACATTGGGTTGTAGTCAGAGTTGCTAGAATAATTGCAGCTTTGAGAATTTTAACTGGTTTAGGAGGTTTTTTCCTCTATACTTCTTTCCATTGGTTCCACAATGATCTCCATTTCATGGCCTCTGTGTATTCTATATGTGTTTTGGTGCAGAAATTTTAACATTGTGGTAGGTTTCTGGGGGTTTTAGTTATGGAGTAACTTTTGTAAAAGGATCTCTTTTATAACTGCTAAAACCAAAGCTAGTTGTAGGTTGGATTGTCCATATATTAAACTAAATATACTCAGCGCACAATTTACAAAAACAGATGAATAAAACAAACACCTTTGATTGCCAAATGATGATTCACTCAGTAGCCACAATATTTTCATTTGCATAGCATGAATATAGTATAGTAAGCTACAGTTCTAAATTTGGTGGGTCTCAAGTAATTGCATCTTAGGTGACAGAATGTTTCACTGCTCTGTCTCTGTATTTATAAACTGAACATTGGATTTGATGTATACTCATCATCATTGGATTTGATGAATTTGTCATAGCTGCCAAAGTTTGTTTAAATGCTGTTTAAAAGTGATCATATAAGTTGTTCACTTAAAAGATCAAAATTAGAAACCATTCACTAAATGACTGTACATGATTTTTGAATGCCTCTAATAGTGGAAAATGGCAGTTTTCACATGAGAAAAACAGAAATTCGACATCAATGCCTTCAACTTGGTGCATAACTGTTGGTATTTGATTTTATAAATCTCACAGAAATAAGGGCAAAGCTATTGGAATAATTTGGCCCAACTTAAAGAGGCTTGGAAAACAGGGGTATCAATGGGGATAATTCTTGGGCACTTAAAATGATGCTTAGATGTCAATGGTTCTAGGGAAGAACATATTGTAGAAGTTTAGTGAAAAATTCTTAGTCTAGTAGGAGAGAAGGATAAGATGAGTTCATCTTTATCACAAAGACACACTCTTGAGGAAGGGTTTTGTTCAATAAACTTTAAATTCCATCCACCCTGTGGGAAGCCCAAAGTAACAAAATAATTTAAATCCATAAATTCAAACAGGTTGAATGTTCTATTAGTCTGTGGCTAATGTTTAAAACCTTTTCTAAAATGTGCACTGTACATTTTTAACCATTAGTTAACATGTGTGCCATGCTAGTGTACCATGCATTGCTTACAGAAATATTTTGTACTGTAACCAAATCATCAATAAATTTTGTATTTTATTTCTTATTTATAAATTAAATAGATTAAGAGAGAATCTATTGATAACTATATGACCATCTGTTCACTTTCAATTATATTTTGTAGCCCACTGGGAAGCCTTTTAGACACACTACTTCATTACTTCCTCTAATCCAGACCAAGATTAAACAAAAATATATTTAGAGAGTAGGGGCAGTTCATTTGTGATGACTGCTTTTTATTAACATGAGGGACAAACTGACTAAGTATTTGGCCAGCATAAAGGATTGTTAAGGGGATCGTTTTCTTACACAGGCTTCACATTTTGGCTTTATTAGTTTGTTTGGAACGTTTCAGATTACCAGAACATTGGAAAAAAATCAAGTATAAGTATAAAAACAACATGACAAATTTAAAGACTGTATATTTAAAGTGTTCAGTGCTGCTAGACTTGTTTGTTCATTAGCATTTTTTGACTTTTATTGTTGACATGATTGCCCAGAGTCTTAGTTATAAATTATTTGCCTAGGACAATATCTAGAAAAGCTTTTACTAAATTTTTCTCTGGAATTCCTATGGTTTAATGCCTTACATTTAAATGTTTTCTCCACCTTGAATTAATATTCTGTGAGTGGTGAGAGGTAGGGGTCCTCTTTCATTTTTTTTGTATGTGACTATACAACATGATAGCCATGTATTGAATAGGTCTTTTTTTTTTTTTTTTTTTTCTTTCAGTGTACGTTTTTGACTCCTTTTCAAATATCAGTTGGCTGTATGTGCGTGGCTTTATGTCTACATACTCTCTTCTTTTTCATTGCTCATTGTCTGTATTTTTGTACCAATACCATGCTATTTTGGATACTATAGCCTTGTAGTATAGTTTAAATTCTGGTAATGGGATGTCTCCAGATTTGTTCCTTTTGCTTAATATTGCTTTGGCTATTTGGGCTCTTTTCTACTTACAAATGAAATGTAGAATTATTATTTTTTATTGTTGTTGGGGATTGCATTGAATTTGTAAATAACTTTGGGTTGTATGGGCATTTCAATAATGTTCTTTCTACCTGTCCACAAGCATGGTATGTTTTTCCATTTGTTTGTATTCTCTGTGATTTCCTTTTTCAGAGTTCCATAGTTCTTGTAGAGAACATTCACTTTCTTTGTTAAGTATATTACTAGATATTTTTTGGGTAGCTATTGTGAATAATATTGAGTGTTTGATTTTACTAGTGGCTTGAATGTCATTAGTATATAGAAATGGTACTGATTTGTGTACATTGATTTTTTTATCCTGATATTTTGCTGAATTTATTTATCTATTATAGGAGACTCTTGGTTGAATCTTTGTGGATTTCCAGATATAAGATCATATTATCAGCAAAGAGTGATAGTTTGACTTCATCTTTACTGATTTGGATACCCTTAATATTTTTCACTCTGATTTATGTGGCTAGGACATTTAGCACTATGTTGAATAGAAGTAGTGACTGTGGACATTCTTGTCTTGTTCTAGTTCTTAGTGGGAATGCTTTCAACTTTCCCCATTCAATATATTTTTTTTTTTATTAAATCATAACTCTGTACATTGATGCATTTATGGGGTTTGGTATACTGATTTGATATACCATGTGAAATGCTTACATTGAACTGATTAACATATCTATCACCTCACTTATTTGTTGTGGTAAGATAGTTATACTCTTTTCTCAGTAGTTTTGAAATGTACCATTGCATCATGCACATTAGGTGAGATCCCCCAGATACCCTCTCTCCTCCCTCCTCCCCTTTCCCCTCCTCTCTCTCTCCTCTTCCCTTCTACTTTCTGAACTATAGCTATGTTTTACCATTCATGTGAATGTGTAGGTGATTATTGATTTCATAGAGGTACTAAGTACACTGAATGTTTTTTCCTATTCATGAGATACTTTACTAAGAAGAATATGTTCCAGCTCCATCTAGGTAAACATAAAAAAAATGTGAAGTTCCCATCTTTTTATGGCTGCATAGTATTCCCTGGTGCACATATACCACAATGTGTTAATCCATTCATGGGTTGATAGGCACTTGGGCTGTTTCCATGTCATTGCAATTATTAATTGGGCTAAAATAAACATTCTAGTGAAGATGTCTCTGTTAAAAAATGATTTTTCATCATCTAGGCATGTACCAAGTAAAGGAATTGCAGGATTGAATGGTAGGTCTACTTTTAGTACCTTGAGTATTCTCCAAACATCGTTCCATAAAGGTTGTATTAGCTTGCATTCACATCAGCAGTGTAGAAGTGTTCCCTTCTCTCTGCATCCATGCTAACATCTGTAGTTTTGGAATTCTTTTATGTGGGCTAATCTTACTGGAGTTAGATGATTCTCAAAGTGGTTTTGATTTGCATTTCTTTGATGTTTAAAGATGATGAGCATTTTTTCATGTGTTTGTAAGCCATGCTCCTGTCTTCTTCAGAGAAGTTTCTCTTCAAGTCTATTGCCACATAGAAACGGGATTATTTGTTCTTTTCTTATTGATTAGTTTGAATTCTCTGTGGATTCTAGTTATCAGACCTTCCTTGGAAACATAACCTGCAAATATCTTCGCCCATTCTGAAAGCTGTCTGCTTGCTTTACTTACTGTGCTCTTGGCCATGCCAAAGCTTTTTAATTTGATCAGATCCCAGTAATGGGATTTTTGGTGTTGCTTCAATTGCCTTGGGGGTCTTCATAAAATATTATCCCAGGCCAATTTCTTCAAATGTTTTCCCTGCACTCTCTTCTAGGATTTTTATAGTTTCATGTCTTAAGTTTAAATCTTTTATCCAGAGAGAATCAATTTTTGTTAATGGTGAAAGGTGAGGGTCAATTTTCAGTCTTCTACAGCTCACCAGCCATTTGTTAAATAGGGAGTCTTTCCCCCAGTGAATGTTTTTGATTGGCTTATCAAAGACCAAATGATGATAAGTAGATGGGTTTATCTCTTGGTTCTCTATTCTGTTCCATAAATCTACATCACTGTTTTTGTGCCAGTACCATGCTGTTTTGATCACTATGGATTTATAGTATAGCCTGAAGTCTGGTAATGTGATACCTCCTGATTTGTTTTTATTTCTGAGTAATGTCTTGGCTGTTCAAGGTTTTTTCTGATTCCATATAAAAGTAAGCACTATTTTTCCAAGCTCTTTAAAGTATTACAATGGTGCTTTAATAGGGATTGCATTAAATCTGTATATTGCTTTGGGTTGTGTGGACATTTTAACCATATTGATTCTTCCCAGCCATGAGCATAGAGTATGTTTTTTCATTTTTTAACATCTTCAGCTATTTCTTTTCTCAAAGTTTTGTAATCTTCTTTACAGAGATATTTCACATCCTCTGTTAGGTAAATTCCCAGATATTTCATGTTCTTTGGCACTACTGTAAAAGGAATAGGGTCCTTGACTATATATTTAGCTTGACTATTGTTGGCATAGATAAAAGCCACTGATTTGTAAGTATTGATTTTGTATCCTGAGACACTGCTGTATTCCTTGATCACTTCTAAGAGTTTTATAGTTGAGTCCCTAGGATTTTCCAGGTATAAAATCATATCATCTGTGAAGAGTGAGAGTTTGAACTTCTTTGACCCTATTTGGATACACTTGATCACTTTCTCTTGCCTGATTGAGATAGCTAAGACTTCCATTACTGTGTAGAATAGCAGTGTAGACAGTGGGCATCTTTGCCTAGTTTCTGATCTGAGTGAAAATATTTTCAGTTTTACTCCATTCAATATGATATTGGCTGTCAGTTTTCTGTAGATGGCCTCTATCAGTTTAAGAAATGCCCCATGTATGCCTATTTTCTTAAGTGTTCTGATCATGAAAGGATGGTGGATATTATCAAAACCTTTTTCTTTATCAATTGAGACAATCATATGGTCTTTTTTATTATATTTGTGTGATGTATTATGTTTATAGATTTACATATGTTGAACCAACCTTGTAAACCTGGAATAAAAACAACTTGATCATGGTATATAATTTTTTTTTTATTTGTTGTTGAATTCCGTTTGCTGAGATCTTATTGAATATTTTTGCATTAATATTCATTTATGATATTGGAGTATGATTTTCTTTCTTTGTTGGATCCTTTCCTGGTTTGGGGATCAGGGTGATATTTGCTGCATAGAATGTGTTGGTAAATATTCCTTCTTTTTCTATGCTTTTGAAAAAGTTGTATAATATAGGTACTAGTTCATCCTTAAAGGTTTGATAGAATTCAGATGTGAAGCTATCTGGTCATGGACTTTTATTTTTTGGGAGATTTCATATAGTAGAGTAGATGCTATTTCAGTGCTTGATATAGGTCTGTTGAACATTTTCAGTTCTTTCTGGTTGAGTCTAGGAATGTGCTGTGCTTCCAAGTATTGGCCCATTTCCTTCAGATTTTCATATTTTTGAGAATAGAAGGTTTTTTTAGTAATAATTGAGGATTTTTTAAATTTCTGAAGTGTCTGTTGTTATTTCTCCTTTATCGTTTGTGATAGATGATATTAGAGATTTTGCTTTATGTTTCTGTTTAGGTTGGCCAAAAGTTTATCAACTTTATTAATCTTTTTGAAAAACCAACTTTTTTGTTTCATTAATCTTCTGAATGATTCTTTGTATTCAATTTCATTTAATGCTGCCCTAATTTTGGTTATTTCTTTTCTTCTGTTGGGTTTGGGGTTGGAATGTTCTTCCTTTTCCAGTTGCTTGAGATGAGCCATTAAGTTAAGGCTTCTTCTCTGTTTTCTTGATGAAGGCTTCTGATGGTATAAATTTCCCTCTTAGGACTGACTTTGCAGTATTCCACATGTTTTGATAATTTGTGCCTTCATTATCATTTTGTTCCAAGAATTTGGTGATTTCCTTCTTAATTTCATCTTTGACCCAGCTATCATTCACCCTAAGATTATTTAGTTTCCATGACTTTGTTTGAGTATGAAGAATTCCTGTTGCTATTGAGTTCAACTTTTATTCTCAGATGGTGTAAGAAGATAGAAGGAATAATTTCTATTCTTTTAGCTTTGATGAGGTTATAATTGTGTGGTAAGTTGTAATCAATTTTGGATTATGATCCATGGGCTGATGAGAAGAATATATATTCAGTTTTATTAGGATGAAATGTTCTCTAGAGGTCTGTTAAGTGCATTTGTTCTAGGGTAAGGTTTAGGGCTAATTTTTTTTGTTTAGTTTCTTCTTGGAGGATCTATCCAAAACAGTCAAAAGAGTGTTAAAATCTCCAACTATCATAGTGCAGAAATATATCAATTTGTTCGTATTTATTAGGGTTGGCTTTATAAATTTTTTTTATTAAATCATAGCTGTGTACATTGATATGATCATGGGGCATCATACACTAAATTTAAGGAACATTCTGGTAGAGTGCATAAATGTTATATCAAAATCTCTTCATATTGGGTATTTCCTTTGACAAATATGCACTGACCAAACTTATCTTTCTTTGTATTTGTGGGTTTAAAGCCAATTGCATCTGCATATAAAATTGCAACCCCATTTTTTTTTTTTCTGATTTCCATTTGCCTCTATTATAGGTGTCCATCCCTGAGTCTCTTTTTATCCTTTAAGTTAAGATTAGATTCTTGTATCCAGCAGATATCTGGTCTGAGTTTATGTATCCAGTCAGCCAACCTATGCCTCCTTAGAGTACAATTTAAACCATTCACATTAATTGAGGGAATTGATAAGCATGGTAATGTTTTGGGTATTTTTTGAATGTCCAGTGGACATTTTTAATCCTTTTAGCATCATGGAAATTGAGTATTGTTCAAAAATTTCTAAGTGAGTTTACTTTTGTGGTAGAGCATTATTCTGGTTATTGTGGAGGATGGGTCTGAGAATATTCTGGAGAGCTGGTTTTGTTATGGCAAATGTCTTTTTCCTTTTCTTTTCTTTTTTTTCTTTTTTTTTTTTTTTTTTTTTTTTTGTCTAGGGCTGGGTTTGAACCCACCACTTCTGGTGTATGGGGCTGGTGCCCTACTCCTTTGAGCCTTAGGTGCCACCCTAGTTATGGCAAATTTCTTCAACATGTGTATGTCATTAAAGTCATTAAAGTCTTTGATTTTTCCATCATATATAAAACTGAGTTTCGCTGGATGCAGGATCCTGGTATGAAAGTTGTTTTGTTTTAGGAGATTGAAGGTCAGTGATCATCCTCTTCTTGTTTGAAAGTTTTTGGCTAAGAGATCTGCAATCATTCTGGTATTTCTCCCTTTGTAGGTAATGCTTTTCTTATGTCTGGCTGTTTTTAGCATTTTCTCCTTCATCTTAACTTTGGCAAAGTTAATCACAATGTGTCTAGGAGATGCTTTATTTGGATTAAGTCTTGCTGGGATTCTAAAACTATCTTAATTTCTGTATCTCTTGCAATGCTTGGGAAATTCTCCTCCATAATCTCTTGGAGTGGAGCATCTGTATCTTTAAGACCATCCTCTGCTCCTTCAGGAATTCCTATAATATGAGTGTTTGATCTTTTGGAGTGATCCCACAACTCTCTCATTGAATGATCAGTTTTTACTCTCCATTTTTCTGCCTTTTTGAGCATTTGGGAATGTTCAAAAGCTTTGTCTTCAATTTTAGAGATCTTTTCTTCTGCCTGGTCAATTCCATTACTGAAGGATTCTACTGTATTTTGGAGCTCCTTGAATAACTTTTTCATTTCTTGAGCTCTGCTCTTTTCTCATTATGTCTATATTTTTGGTGACTTCGTCTTTGAATTCATTAATTTCTTGAGACAACTTTAGAACTACTCTTTGGATTTCAATTTCTATAAGGTTAGGGTTAGCGTTAGAAACTTTTCTCTTTTATAAAGCGGTGTCACCTTGAGTTACTTCTAGGCTAATGTCTTTACTTCAGCTTACTCTCTGATATAATGAATGATGCAAGACTTGTGAGAATCAGCCCCAACTTGTTTGATTGACTTGATAGATGCTTCAAGGAGCTATAGAGTTTTTCTTCCTGTCAGTGATTGATGCTTGCTGGACCATCCCAGAGGGAAGGAAGTGTTTCAGATAAACGAGAGTGGAGAGGGGTTGTGGATCAAGTGTAGGTCATAGAGAGAGGTGTCAGAGCCTTCCAGGGACCTAACCAAGCAGAAAAGGAAGAGGAAAAAAGATAGTGGTGAGGATGAAACACAGAGAGAGTTGGAGCATAGACAGGGATAATAGTGAATCTCATTCTCCCTCCTAACTTATGTTGGTAAGCAGTGAGATAACAAGTTACTTAGGATGTTTTCCATTTCTGTAAGCCCAAATACCTGGTAACCATGGAATTGAGAGAAGATCTCTCATGATTGCAGAGCTTGGACATTCTGTGCAGGGTTTTCCTCCAAAGAGAGCGACCCAAGTGGCCAGCGAGAATCAGTGTTCTTCCATTCAGACTATTTATTTCAGGCATCTTACCCCTTCCTTGAAATATGTAAATTATTAATGACCTTTGAAACAAATGGTTTTGGTGGAATGATGAAGACAGCAGCTTCACTTGAAATGGTTAAACGATGAGTACATAATGAGGAAGGGATGAGTATATAGACTAATATTTGAATAGTTTGGTGAGAATAAGGGAAAAGGAAGATAATTGAAAAGAGTTAAAAAGTTTGGCTTGGCACCCATAGTTCAGTGGGTAGGGCACCAGCCACGTACACAGAGGGTGGCGGATTTGAACCTGGCCCAGGCCTGCTAACCAACAATGACAACTGCAATGAAAAAATAGCCAGGCATTGTGGCAGGTGCCTGTAGTCCCAGCTACTTGGGAGGCTGAGGCAAGAGAATCATTTAATCCCAAGAGTTTGAGGTTGCAGTGAGCTGTGACACCACGGCACTCTACTGAGGGTGGCATAGTGAGACTCTGCCTCAAAAAATAAATAAAAACAAACAAACAAATAAATAATAACATGATATGATTCTGTCTGAGGCACAGGAGCTCTTGCCTGTAATCCTAGCACTTTGGAAGTATGAGGTCGGGTGGATAGCTTGAGGTCAGGAGTCGGAGACCAGACTTAGCAAAGCAAAACCCTGTCTCTACTAAAGATAGGAAAAATGATCTAGGTGTGGTAGTATACACCTATCTTGGAAGGCCGAGGGAGAAGGATTGTTTGAACCCAGGAGTTTGAGATTGCTGTGAACTATATTAAGTCTATGACACTCTAGACTCTAGCCTGGGTGACAGAGTATGACTTTGTCTCAAAAAAAAAAAAAAAATTATCTATCTATATCTATCTATCTATCTATATGGTTCAAGAGCTATTAAAAAAGAATAAAGCCAAATGATCTTGAATTTTGCCTTGAAAAATCCTTATCTATTTTCCCATCCTAGATTTATCAAATCATTCTCAATTATTTGCTTTGGTAGAGTATCAACTTAAAATAACGCAATGAGGGCGGTGTCTGTGGCTCAAAGGAGTAGGACACCGGCCCCATATATGCCAGAGGTGGCAGGTTCAAACCCAGCCCCGGCCAGAAACTGAAAAAAAAAAAAAAAAAAGAAAAAAGAAAAAAAGAAAATAAATCTATAACTCAGTGACTGGTAGCTGAAATATTCAAGAGATAATGTTTTGGAAATTGTAACTTGGAGAGCAGATAAATATTTGTGATTGGAAATAATGAAATTCAATAAACATATTTATATTTTTCTATTTGAGTGTATTCGGTTAATAATTTTTATCAAGACAAATCCAAATTACTTCAAAAAGCATCATCTGTAAAGTATGAAAGCTTTTACTAGTTTCAGTTACTTTACTATAAAGTCTATGTTGACCATGCAACAAAATGTCTTGTTTTTAGTGACAAGTTTAAGAAAGTAAGCACGAAAGTCATATTTCTCATAGAAATATGAAGAAAAGCTGGATAATTTCCATTATCTCCACTTGCCAAAGTTCAGTGAAAGACTAATTTGACTCTTTCAAAAATATTTCTTTCTTTACTTTAACTTTTTGTTATGATGTAGGTTACTTTAGCTGTAAAATAGTACAACTGATTTAATCTTTTTTCTCAATTTAGTCCTTTACACTTACTTAGTCCTCATTCTCTCTAATGCTAATATAACTTTCAGAGCACTAGAAGCAATATAGAGTTAGCTGGTCTGTTGGCAGGTAACTCCCCTTGAGGGCTGAATTGAGATCTGCAGACTATAATTCATTAAAAAGATAAATGGAATTAAATTAGAAGTTTGTGGTTCCATGTATGTGAAATTAATAAATTCTAGATTGGAGACATTATGGAGCTCTGGTTCAGTACTTCTACATGGAACTAAAACATGCTTTCACACATGAAAAATGTATATACTTGGAAGACATGTTCAAGTGCACAGCCTTGTACAGGGTTGATAATTTGAATAGCTTATCTAGATAAGTTCAGTTGATTCTAGATCTATAATATTATTTGTGCTGGGATTATCTTACTTTCATCCCCAAATTCATGCATTTACTCAGACAATATGTATTGCTATTCAGTGGACTCAAATGTGGACCCAGGTTTTCAAGGGCAAGGAAAGGGTCAGAAATAAAAATTGCTTTACTTCTGAGCCATAATGAAGAAAGTATGGGAATGTCAATTTAGGTGACATAGTTATGTGGTATGCCAGTAAGAAGACATTTGAAGGGCTCAAAGGCAGAGATATTTTATGGACTCCTTGCTTGCATGTTGCTAAGATGTCTTACAGCAATCAGTATTCTCCTTCCCCCCATCAAGTGTCCAAATATGTTATATTTTGCCTACTTCTTGCAGTCTCCTTGAAAATGATCCTTTATTTCAATAACTATTCTAAACACAGTGATAATTTATTTATTTTTTAAATCATAACTATGTACATTAATGCATTTACGGGGTACAGTATGCTGATTTGATATACAAAGTGAAATGAGTACCGTACATCAAACTGATTAACATAACCATCACCTCACTTATTTGTTGTGGTAAGACATTTATACTTTACTCTTAATAGTTTTGAAATGTACCATCGCATTGTGCACATTAGGTGAGGTCCCACCAAGTACCCTCCCTCCTCCCAGCGTCTTCCCGCACCTCTACCTCTCTCCTCTTCCCTCCTTCTTTCTGGACTATAGTTGTGTTTTATCATTCGTATGAATGTATAGGTAGTTATATATTGGTTTCATGATAGTATTGAGTACATTGGATACTTTTTCTTCCATTCTTGATATACTTTAATAAGAATAATATGTTCCAGTTCTATCCAGGCATTTCAGCTGAAATTTTATATAGCTTTCTTGCCATTTTACTAGAGATGGCTGGAGAAGTAGATTCTAAGCACAATTTTCACTTTCTTCTTATACTTCAACATTTTTCAGAGTCATTTCCCCATAGTTATTAAATTTCTAATATTAAATTTCTAATTTTCCCACAGTTCTGATTAAAGCCAAATGTAGCAATGAAAACAAGTTAAAGATTTGTTGCTTCATATTCTATCAGTTATCTTGGGATTCCAAAGCAAAGCACTTTAACCCCCTTTTTCATTATGTGAAAAATGCTTTTTTAAACTTCTCTACAACCCCTTTGCCTTTGGATCATACTGGCCTTGATCTTCTGTGCAAACAATTATGCCTTACAAAAATCTCAATTGTATTGATTAAATCCTGTATTTATATCACTCCAATGATCTTATGTTTGTCGCTCTCTTCTTGTTCTCTTTGGATCTTTTCCTCTCTTTTCCAAGTGTTATAAAATTCCAGTTTGATTTGAAATTTTGTTCATGGTTCTATGTATCAATATGCTTTATTTAGTTTGGATTTAGTTCATGTTACTGCTACAATGAAATCTGATAGGGATCACCTCTTGAGACAATTTTCAGTGTGGGAGCTATTCAGATATGTTTGTCTTGGTTAACCTTATGGCAAAAAGGCGAAGTATTGAAATATTATTCCTCATAGGTTTCCACCAAATCATTAAAAGATAATTTTATTCTTTTTTATCCCTTCCCCTCCCCACCACAAACGTTTTAACTCCGGCAAAAATGGCTGTCTTATTATTAAGAGTTAATCATCATCAAAATGTAGTTGATCTCTGTTGTTCTCGTGGATGTATTTTCTTCTAGCACCAAGGTTTTTCTGTTAAAATAGCATTATTCCTTTCAAACTTTTATAATAGTATTTTAAGTGGAGTAAAACAATGATATCTAGATAGAGGTGCCATGGATAAAAATATTAAGTAAGCCCAAGATGATTGATTGAGGCCAAAGTTTCAAGACCAGCCTGAGCAACAAGAGTGAGACCTTGTCTCTAAATATATAATATATATATATATATATATATATATATACACACACACACACATATTTGTCACTTATCTCTCTCTCTCTCTTCTTATACAGCTATATCAGCACTTTGATTAGCTTCTCACATGCCAAAAGATTACCTGCTGCCCAGGTTATTTTTATATATATATATAATATATAATATATATATATATATATATATATATATATATATATATATATATATATATATATAATATATTAGTGTGGGTGTATGTGTTTTTTTCTTTCTTTCTTTTTTTCAACTCTTTTCCCTTAGATTTTTCTTTTTTCTTTTTTTCTTCATTTTTCTCATGTAAATATAATTTAGTCTTGTGGAGTCTTGTGGTTGAGTCTTTGGGGTTCTCTAAGTGTAAGATCATATAGTAGGCAAAAAGGGAAAGTTTGACTTACTTGGATTCCATTTGGATGCCCTTATTTCTTTCTTCTGGCATGTGAGAAGCTAATCAAAGTGCTGATATAGCTGTATAAGATGGAGACTGGAGGCCTCTGTTGACTTTTTTGCCCTCATATCCCACAAGATTGAGAGCCTGAATCTCTCCTCAGCCTGTTTAGTAGACATGCCTCGACCTTTCCAAACCATGACCCTTGGCTAAGCAGAGGCTTTCACTGGGATCTCTCCTGAAGTGGTTGCTAACTTATCAGGTGCTCCAGAATTAGATTTGCTGTACGCCCCTGTGGGCTGAGACTGCATAGCACCTCTCCCACTGCCAAACAATGAAATATTCGGTCTTCCATGGCATCTCAGTCAAGGCCTCTGGTTGCTGTTCAAAGTCACTTGCCCAAGGTCTCCTGCTGTGGAACCCTGAGGGCCGAGCCTGCAGGGCAGCTCTCCCACAATGACTGTGTGTGGCCTACAGTTGAACAATGAAAACTCTGTTCTGGCCCAGTGGCTCAGTCCTCGCCTCTTTGCACCACTCAAAGTCACTTGCTCACTTGCCCAAGGTCTATTAAGGTAACTAAAATGCCCAAGTCCAAAAAAACAACCCGCAGGTAAGGCCTTCCTTGTCTGCAGTCTCTTGGCTGCTGTTGTAGCTGCAGCCTCCATAGCTGTAGCAGCCACCAGGGCCTCAGACCAAATTCAAACACTTGCTGCCTCTCCAGTCTCATTGGGGTTGAGTAACTTGCCGTCTTAGCTCACAGTAACCTCAAACTCTTGCGCTCAAGCAATCCTCTTGTCTTAGCCTTCTGGGTAGCAGAAACTACAAAGTGCCCAGTTGGTGTTGGAGAATGGAAAATGTATTGTTGGTATGGAAAAATAACACATATTTTCTGTTAAAATAAAAGAAAGATACCTATCATATTTTTGAGATTAAAAAGTGAATATTTTCCATTTAGATTCCAAGAGTCTTCTTCAGTTTTGGTTTTGCAGCTTTTACTAGTTTCCATAGGTTATAAAAGTAATATCTCTTAAGAAGAACCTTTCAGATCTTTATAGTATGTGGAACTCAGTCAGATAAAGACTAATATCAAGCTGTTAGAAGACCCTATTTGTAAAAGTGGCAGTTTTGTGTATAAAGCTGGACTCTAACAGTTGAAGTTAAAAAAGAAAAGTGTTGTGATGTGGGCTAATCTCACTGCAGTTAGTTGATATCTCAGAGTGGTTTTTATTTGCATTTATTTGATGATTAGGGACAACAAGCATTTTTTCATGTGCTTATTGGGCATTTGTCTGTCATCTTCAGAGATGTTTCTGTTCAAATCTCTTGCCCACTTAGAAATGGGGTACTTTTGCTCTTCTTGTTGATAATTTGAGTTCTCTGTATATTCTAGTTATCAGACCTTTGTCAAATTCATAGCATGCAAATATCTTCTCCCATTCTGAAGGCTGTCAGTTTTAGATGTGGTACTCTTAGCTGTGCAGAAGCTTTTAAGATTGATCATGTCCCATTTATTTATTTTTGGTGTTGCTGCAATTGCCAAGGTGGTCTTTTTCATAGTTTTTTTTTTTTTTTTTTTTAGGCCAATATTGTCAAGAGTTTTTCCTACAGTTTCTTCTAGAATTTTTATTGTTTTGTGTCTTAAATTTAAATATTTTAACCAGCAAGAATCAATTTTTGTCTGTTGTGAGAGGTGGGGATCTAGGTTCAGTGTTGTACATATGGAAACCAGATCTTCCAGTACCATTTATTAAATATATATTCTTTTCTGCAGTGAATATTTTTGTTTGGTTTATGAAAGATCAGAGAGAAATATGTGGATGGGTTAATCTCTAGGTTTTCTATTCTGTTCCAGAGATATATGTCTCTATTTTTTGTGCTACTATCATGTTGTTTTGTTGCCAGTACCATATAGATTTGTAGTGTAACTGAAGGCTGGTAACATGATGCTTCCAGATTTATTTTTATTTCTTAAAATTTTACTGGCTATCCAGGGTTTTATCTGGTTCCATATGAAGTGAAGTACTGTTTTCTTAAGTTTTCAATGTATGGTGATAATGCTTTGATGGAGATTCCATCAATCTGTAGATCACTCTGCAGTTGCTGGCATGGAGAAGAGAACACTTTTGCATTTCTGGTGGGATTGCAAACTAATATAACCTATATGAAAAGAAGTATGGAGAATTCTCAATGAACTAAAAGGGGACCTTCTACACTAGGTATCTACCCAGAAGAAAAAAACAAAACAAAACAAAAAAACAAACAAAAACATTTTGCCACAAGGACATTTGCACTAGAATGTTAAATTTCCAAGACACAGAATTAACTCAAATGCCCATCAACCTTTGAATGGATTAACACACTATGGTATCTGTATACCATAGAGTACTATTCAGTCATGAGAAAAGATGGAGACTGTACATCTTTTAAGTTTCCCTGAATGGAGTTCAAACACATTCTTTACCCTCTGGGTGAAGGGCTCAGTTACAACTTGAACTTTCCTTAGAAATAAAAATGATGTAACAAACATTTATGTCCTCATATCAATCTGAAAAAAATTAAAAAATAATGATAAAAGTTATAGCTTAACAAAAAGATAGTGTGGTAGGCAATACCTGTAGTCCCAGCTACTTGGGAGGCTGAGGCAAGAGAATCACCTAAGCCCAAGAGCTGGAGGTGGCTATGAGTTGTGATGCCATTGCACTCTGTGAGATGCCAAAGTGAGACTCTGTCTCTCTAAAAAAAAAAAGAGAGAGAGAGAAAGAGAAAGTTTGGTAGGCAATATTATCCCTCTCACATAGTAGATGCTAAGATATTGCATATTCATGCCCACATATGTATATTTATATGTCTATTTCTCTTTCTATCTCTCTCTTATATGTACATGTTTGTGTCAACACACATATAAGCACACAGACATACATGCATCTGTAAGCTTCAGTAAAATTGGGGATAATAATACTTACCTGGCTGTTACAAAGTTTAAGTGAGATAATATGCTTAGCAAAGTGCTTAAAACACTAAGTGTTCAGTAATGCTATCTATTGTTTTTGTTATTATTATTACAAGGATATCTGGATAAAATTTTATTGTGCCTGAAATCCTTTACTAAGTACAAAAACTTATGAAAGGCATTTAATTTTCTCTGAAATTCAGTTAATGAATGGGATAATATTAGTACATGTACATCACAAAATTGTTCTGATGACTAAGCAAGATTAAGTCCTGAATGTAGTTCTTGGTAAAAGTCTGTCTGAACAGTGAGATTTTACTATTTAATTGATATTCTCCCAGCTCTTTTCTTTTCTCTTTTCTTATTTTATTTTATTTTATTTTATTTTATTTATTTTATTTTATTTTATTTTTTTCTTTCTTCCCTCCTCCTCTCCCCTTCCTCCCTCTCTCCCTATCTCTCTATGTCTTTCTTACTTTCCTTCCAGTTTTGGCCTGGTGGGCTGGGCTTGAACCCACCACCCCCGACATATGGAGCCAGCACCCTACCCATTGAGCCACAGGTGCCTCCCCCAACTTTTTCTATTCCTGAATTCAAACTTTGAAAACATATACCCATCTCTCTGTTCATATTCCTTCTCTCTCTCTCTATCTCTATCTCTCACATGCCAAAGGAAGCTATTTATTTATGCAAACACTCAATCCGTAGATTAGCTTACTCTTTTGGAGGTTTAATTGTACATTTTAATGAACATTTTTCACATTTTGAAATAATGACCCAGTCTTTCCTCTTCCTTTAGTCATGCAGGTTGAAATCTTCAATATGTTGTGAACCAAGATCTAATCTGCACTTACATGACACTTTATTCATCTCACCCTAATCCTGGACCTATGAGATCACATCTTTATTTAAAATTTTGGTATTTTATTCTTAATATATTTTTCCATTAATTTTAATTTTTAAAATATTTCTTTAAAATATTTTCTCTGATTACTGAGGTTTTTGGTACTCACTTAAATTTTGTGATAGAGGTAACTGCTTCACTCCTGTCACTGGCGAATATACAAACACAGAGCAACATACAGTAGTAGGATTCAGTTTCTCTTGGTGTGAATATGGAAATTTCCCATAATGGTAATGGAATTTTTTACTATTCATTAATTGAGAAAATAAATAATAACAAAAGGTACAATGAATGTCGTAACACTGTGAAATGAATTTGTGTTTCAGTTTTCACAACAGCTGCTATATATATATTGGAAAAATAGTTGTATAAGTGCAAGATTTATTTTTTATTAAGTCTACAGCAATGTTTTGTACACATAGAGCTTTGTAGGTCTTTCACAATAACTTTTTTGTTCCTTCATATCCCTCCTTTCTACAGAGATCTCTAGACCACAGACTAGAAATGTCTAGTAAAAGGAGAAATCAGTGTACATACGGTATTTTCTAAGGAGGTTAAGATTTTGACCTGCATTTAAAGAATGAGTAGGTGGGGAAAAGTAAAAGGGCATGGAAAGACTTTCTATTTACTGAATACCTTTTAGATGCCTGCTCAAAATCAGGAACTTTGCATTCAATGTATCATTTAGTCCTGATATCACCGTGAAGTAGGTATATAATGCCTATTATACATATAAGAGAACCAATTCTCACATCCTTTGACTACCTTGCCCAAAGTCACATAGCCAGTAATTCAGAAGAGTCAGTATTCATGCCCAGAGTTTTACATTATTGTTATTCTAATAAGGAGAGTAAAAGTCAGATACTGTTAATGCTGGTAAAGAAAGTGTGAATTTGAACTGGTAAGTCAGGAAGGCACAGGATGATACAGAAAATATGGAAGTTTTATTTTATACTGACTCTTTTGGCAGGTCTATCTTAGTGGCTTCATTGGTTTTTTTTCCCCCCATTTTTAATTGTTTTAGGTTAATCTGAAGGTACAAAGAATTAGGTTACATGTTTGCATTTGTTGAGTAGAGTCCCTTATAATTTTGTCCCACCACCAAGAGGTGTGCCACACACTTTAACACTGTGCTCATTAAGTGGGAGCACACCAATTTCCATCTCTCCTCCCCTTTCCCTAATCCCTCATTCCCCCATCTCCCACCTTAAATTGATTTGAGTTTTTCACTTATGTGGGCATGTATTAGATCATCTACTGGATTCATGTAAGTATTGAGTACATTGGAGTCTTGCTTTTCCATTCTTGTGATACTTTACTAAGAAGAATGTGTTTTAATTCCATCCAGGTTAATGCAAAAGATGTAAAGTCTCCATCTCTTTAATGGCTGAGTAGTATTCCATGGTATACATATACCATAGCTTGTTAATATATTCCTGGGCTGATGGGCCTTTAGGCTGTTTCCAATCCAATATTGGTGATTGTAAATTAAGCTATGGTAAACAATCTATTGTAAATAACCTCATGATAAAATAATTTGTTTTCTTTTGGGTAGATCCCTAGTAGTGGGATCGCAGGATCAAATGGGAGGTCTAATTTGAGTTCCTTGAAGCTTGTCCGTACTTCCTTCCAAAGAGGTTGTATTAGTTTGCAGTCCCCCCAACAGTGTAAAAGTATTGCCTTCTCTCCAGATCCATGCCACCTTCTGCAGCTTTGAGACTGTGATGTGGGCTAGTCTCGCTAGCATTAGGTGCTATCTCAGGGTGGTTTTGATTTGGATTTCTCTGATGATCAGGGATGATGAGCACTTTTTCAAATGTTTGTTTTCCATTCATCTGTCTTCATCAGAAAAGGTTTTGTTTTTATCTCTTGCCCAGTGGTAGATGAGGTTGTTTGTTCTCTCTTTTTTTTTCTTTTCTTTCTTTCCTTTTTTTTTGGGGGGGGGAGGGCGGGGTTGATTAATTTGAGTTCTCTGTAGACAATAGTTATCAAATATTTTTCAAATTTGTAATATGCAAATGTTTTCCCATTTGGAAGGTTGTAGTTTTACTTTACTTATTGTGCCCTTAGCTGTCAGATTACTTATGGACCATTGATTTTTGTTGTAATTGGCATTAAAGTCTTTGTCATAAAATCTTTCCCCAGTCCAACATCATCAACAGTTTTTCTATGTTTTTCACACTTTCTTCTAAGATTTTTAATCTTTTTGGGTCTTAAATTTAAATCATTTATCCATCCTGTGTCAATTTTTGTAAGTGGTGAAATATGTGGGTCCAGTTTCAGTCTTTTACATGTGGTTATCCAGCTCTCCCAGCACCATTTGTTGAATAGGGATTCTGCTCCCTATTATATGCTTTTATTTGGTTTATCAAAGATAACATGGCAAAAAGAGACTTGTTTCACCTCTCGATTTTCTGTTCAGTTCCACATGACTATATCTCTATTTTTGTGCCAATATTATCCTTTTTTGATGACTTTACACTAAGCTAAAGTCTTGTAGAGTGGTACTTCTGGCTTTGTTTTTATCACTAAGAATTACTTTGGCTATATGATATTTGTTCTGGTTCCATATCAAATGAAGGACCATTTAATGCAATTCTTCAAACTATGATATAGGTATTTTAATGGGGATTGCATTGAATCCATAGATTGCTTTACGTAGTATAGACATTTTAGCAAAGTTGAATCTTGCCAGCCAAGAGCATGGTATATTCTTCCATTTCTTAATTCTTCTGCTGTTTATTTACGTAGGGTTTCATAATTCTCTATGCAGAGGTCTTTCACATCTTTTGTTAGGGATATTCCTAAATATTTCATTTTCTTTGAAGCTACTGTGAAGGGAATTGTTTCCTCATTTGGTTCTTAACTTGGGTGTTATTGGCATATACAAAGGCTATTGATTTGTGGACATTGATTTTAGACCCTGAGATATTACTTTATTTCTTGATTGCTTCTAGGAGTCTTGTGGTCGAGTCTCTGGGTTTTTCTAAAAATAAGATTATATTGTCAGTAAAGAGCAAAATTTTGACCTTATCTGCTCCCATTTGGATGTCATTTATATCCTTTTCTGGCCTGATTGCATTGGCTAGAACTTGCAGAATTATGTTCAATGGTAGCGAAACTAGAGAGCATCCTTATCTGGTTCCAGTTCTGAGTGGAAAAGCTTTCGGTTTTATTCAGTTGAGTATGATATTAGCTGTAGGTTTGTCCTAGATGGTTTCAATCAGCTTACAAAATGTGCCACCTATGCCTATTTTCTTAAGTGTTTTTGTTGGAAAAGGATGCTGAATTTTATCAAATGCTTTTTCTTCATCTATTTAGAGGATGATATGTTCTTTGCTTTTGCTCTATTGATATGCTGAATTACATTTATGGATTTACATATGTTAAACAAGGCTTGCATCCTTGGGATGAAGTCTACTTGATCGTGATGTATAATTTTTTTTTAATGTGTAGTTGTAATCGATTAGCTGAGATTTTGTTGAGTTTTTTTTCCCCTCTTTATTCATTAGTTAAATTGGTCTTTAATTCTTATTTTTAGCTGTGTTCTTTCCTTGTTTCAGAATCAAGGAGATGTTTGCTTTATAGAACCATTCAGGAATATTCCTTCCTTCTCAATGTTTGGAATAGGTTCTGCAGTATAGTTACATCTTTGAAGGTTTGATAGAATTCTGTTGCAAAGCCTTTTTTCCCAGGGCTTTTTCTGTTGGAAGCTTTTTAAAAATTATTTCTTTAATATCAGTGCTTGATATTTTTCTGTTTAAGAGATCTATTTCTTCTTTGTTAAGTCTAAGGAGATGGTGTGATTCCAGGTATTTGTCTATTTGCTTTACCTTGTCAAATTTCTGGGCATAGAGTTCTTTTGAAGTAGTCAACAATAATCTTTTGTATATCTATGGCATCAGTCATTATTTTCCTCTTTTCATTTCTGATTTCAGGTCATTAAGATTTTACTTTCCTGTATCTTGTTAATCCAGCCAATGGTTTATTGATTTATCTTTTTGAGAACCAACTTTCTGTTTCATTAATTTTGTGACTGAGTCTTTTGTTTTCAATTTTCATTTTTTTCTGACTTAATTTTGCCTACTTCTTTTCTTCTGCTAGGTTTGGGATTGTATTGCTCTTGGATTTCCAATTTTTAAGACGGTTCATTAGATTCATTGTGTGCTTTCTTTCTGTTATTCAGATGCAGGCATCTCATGTGATAAATTTACTTCCTTGGAATGCTTTTTTCAGTGTTTTATAGATTTTTGGTATCTTGTTTCTTTACTGTTGTTATGCTCCAGGAAGTTAATTATTTCATTCGTTATTATTATTATTATTTTTTTTTGAACAAACTGTCATTCAGCATAAGGTTATTTAGTTTCCATGCCTTAGTGTAGCTATGAATATTTTTTATTTGAGTTGAGTTCTACTCTTATTGCCTTGTGGTCTGAGATAATACAAGGCATAGTTTCAGTTCTTTTGATTTTGTTGAGGTTTTATTTGTGTCCTAGGATATGATCTATTTTGAAGAATATTCCATGGGCTTATGAGAACATATATTCTTTAGCTTTATGATGGTGTTTTTGGTATATTTCTATTAACCCCATTTGTTCTAGGGTCATGTTTAAGTCCCTTTTGTCTTTGTTTAGTTTCTGTTTAGAGCAGTGGTTCTAAACCTTCCTGATGCTGTGAGCCTTTAATATAGTTTCTGTGGGTCACCACTCACAGGTTGAGAACTGCTGGTTTAGAGGATCTGTACAGCTTTGTAAGAGGGTGTTAAAGTCCCCTGGTATTATGGGATTATAGACTATCATATTTCTCAACCCTATTAAGGTCTGTTTCATAAATCTGGGAACATATACATTGGGTGCATAAATATTTAGAATTGAAATGTCCTTTTATTATATTGTTCCCTTGACCAGTATGAAGTGTCCATCTTTGCCTTTTTTGACTTTAGTTTCTTTAAATCCACTTTTGCCTGAAAATAAGATTTTGACCCCTCCTTTGTTCTGATTTCCATTTGCCTGAAACATTGTTTTTCATCCCATCATCCTGAAGCTGTTTCCTGGAAACAACATATAGATGGCTTGTGCTCTTTTATTCAGTCAGCTGGCCTCTGCCTCTTCAGTGGGGAATTCATGCTAGTAACATTCATTGAGAGAATTGGTAAGTGTGTGGAGTGCTATTGATCTTATTTTGTGAAAGTCCACTACTTGGTTTTATCCTTTGTGTCATTATAGAAGGTAGATTTTGTCCTTTAATTTCTGAGCATTTACTTTGCTGATGGTCTATTGTGATGTTCAGTGTGGTGAATAGGTCTAGTATTTCCTATATAGCTTGTCTTGTGGCAAACTTTCTCCATGTTTGAATATCAGTGAAAGATTTTATTTCTACATCAATTTTAAAGCTTAGCTTAGCAGGATATTCAATTTTGGGCTGAAAATTGTTTTTTTTTTTTTGGAAGGTTAAAGGTAGATGACCATTTTTTTCTGGTTTGAAAAGTTTCAGTTGAGAAGTCCACTGTCACCCTGATGGATTTTACCCTGTAGGTCAATTGGTGCTTACTCCTGGCTGCTTGTAGTATTTTCTGTTTCATCTTCACATTGGACAGGTTCATGGCAGTGTGTCTTGGAGAAGCTCTGTTTGAGTTGAGATGATCTGGGGTTCAATATTTCTCTAGTAGAAGTGTGTTGGAATCTTTGGTGATATTTGGAAAATTTTCACTTATGATATCTTCTAGTAGGGCTTCCATTTCTCTGGGGCATTCTTCTTCCCGTTCTGAAGTACCTATAACTTGTATGTTTGTACAATTCGTGAAGTGCCATAATTCTCTGAGTGAACCTTCCTCTTTCTCTCTCTTCTTTTTGCCTCTTTAACTGTCCTGGGTTGTTAGCTCAAGAGCTTTATCCTGTACCTCTGAGATTCATTTTTCTGCATGGTATAATCTGTTATGGATACTTTCTTTTTTTTTCATTTATTTAATTAAATCATAGCTGTGTACATTGATATGATCATGGGGCATCATACACTAGCTTCATAAACCGTTTGACACATTTTCATCACACTGGTTGACATAGCCTTCCTGGCATTTTTTTAGTTATTGTGCTAAGACATTTAC
>CAUYPK010053716.1:0-21024 GCA_963574355.1 Loris lydekkerianus | reverse complement strand
AGCGCAGCATGCGGCCTCCGGGCCAATTAGGGTTACTTCCTTAAACTTGTTTATCATTAAAGCCGCAGGGGATGTACTTCCTCTCAGCGCGATGTTGTTACTCAGGGGCGTGCCGGGCCCGGGCACGGCCCCTGACAATTTATGACTAACACCCCCAAAGAAAATATAGCAACAAAGTTATACTAATTTTTTTGTGATTTAATCTTTTAGAATTTTTTTTTATATTAAAGTGAAATTTTATTTATTTTTTTTTATTGTTAAATCTTAGCTGTGTAGTTTAGTGCAATCAAGGGGTACAATGTGCTGGTTTCATATACAACCTGAAATATTCTCATCAAACTGTTCAATGTAGCCTTCATGGCATTTTCTTAGTTATTGTATGTAGACATGGCATTTTCTTAGTTATTGTATGTAGACTTTACCTCTTTCATGTTTACATGGATGGAGCTGAACATATTCTTCTTATCAAAGTATCTCTGGAATGGAAGAAAAAGTATCCAATGTACTCAGCCCTACTATGAAGCTAAATTATAGCTTTCACATGAAGGCTATAACCCAACTATAACACAAGACTATGAAACTAATGTATGATGCCCCACAATCATATTGATGTGCACAGCTATGATTTGGAAAAAAAAAAAAAAAAGACTATGAGGAAAGGGCCAAGGAAAGGGAAGGGAGGGGGGAGGTTAGGGTAAGGGGTGGGGCCACACCTACAGCGCATCTTAGAAAGTTAAACTAATTTAATTAAACTAAAAAATGTCTGCATAGCAAAAAAATAAAAAAAAAAATCAACAGGTTAAACAGACAACCTGTAGAATGGCAAAAAATATTCACAAACAATACATGTGACAGAGGACTAATACACAGAATCTACAGAGAACTCAAACAAATCAGAAAAAAAAGCTCATTGTAAAGTGGGTAAAAGAAGTGAACAAATTTTTTTCGAAGAAAATGTACAATGACCAACAAATGTGAAAAACATGTTCAATATGTGTGTTCAGTGTGTGAACATATATACACTATATATATACATACACACACACATATATACGTATACACATGCACACACATACATCCCATGGAGTACTACTTGGCCTTAGAAAGGAATAAAATAATGTCTTTTGCCACTTGGATGGAACTGAAGAACATTATTCTAAGTGAAGCATCTGAAGAATGGGAAAACAAATAGCATATGTTCTCATTCATGAGTGGGAGCTAAACAATGTCCAACCTTTTTTTTCCTCTGTAGCACATTTGAAGAACAGTTGTCTTGGACCACACATTAAATACACAAATACTAGCAAAAAGGAGGTCTGTGCATACTTTTTAGGATATCCAACACCACAGATAAGCAAAAACAGTCTTCACAAAATAAGCATGCAGTCTGTGGCCCTCGTGTTGGACACCCCTGAATCGTGAATCAATATAATGGACAGTGGAAGCTAAGAAGTGGAGGAAGGTATGAGAAGTGTGAGAGAATAAAAATTACTTATCGGGTACAGTGTACACTATTCTAATGACAGGTATACTATCAGTAAAAGACCTGACTTTAGCATTATGTAATTCATATATGTAACAAAAAATATTTGTACCCCCTCAATCTTCCAGAAATTTTTAAAAGGTATGAAATCTAGAGGTTTTTACAAAAGTATGGTAGGCAAAATTCTAAGATGGCCCTCATCATTCTCACTTCCTGGTATCCAGACTTTTGTGTAATCCTTTCCCCTTGAGTAGTGAACTACTTCAAACAAATAAAATATGGCAAAGGCAACAGAAAGATTACTATTGTGGTTATATTATGTGATGTAAGATTCCACCAGGCAGATTAAAGTAAAAGATTCTCCTACTGGCTTTGAAAGAGTAGGCTTTCATGTATGAGCAGTTCTGTAAGTGAGCCACATGGCAAGGAATTGTGTGTGTGGAGTGGCCATTTAAGAGCTAAAAGCTGACAGCCATAGGAAAGACAAGAGTATCCTGTATATAACAGTAAGGAACTAAATTTTGCCAACAAACATTATGTAAGCTTGGAAAGTGACCCAAAGCTCCAAAAAGGATGGCAGCCCAGCCCACATCTAGGCTGTGAGACCCTGAACGTAGGAACCAATTAAACCATGCCCAGGTCTCAACCCACAGAAACTGTGAGATGATAAATGTATGTTATTTTAAGCTGGTAAGTTTGTGGTCATTCATTACACCACAGTAGAAAACTAAGGAACACAACCTAAGATAGCCTCTCTTGATTTATATAAAAATGGTGGGAATTAAAACTGGAAAAGTACTCTGGAGAAAGGCTAGGGAGTCAGAGTTTTTCTGTTTTTGGGCAAAGAGAACCTTGGAAGGTACTGGAGCACAGAGACAGTTTGGTTGGAACAGTGCATTTGGAGGGAGTGATTTGTAGGCAAGAGGATGAAAAGATAAATTTGAAAATAGGTAGCCATTTATATGTATATTTGTGTGTGTATATAGGTATACAGCAAATATAGAATATCAATTTCTCTTATCAAATTATTTATGTGTACATGTAGAAAGTAACCTATTCAAAGGGATTATAGTGACATTCTTTCCTGTATAAAATATGATGCTGATTCTACCTGTAATTCTACTTTAGCATGATTAAAATACCGATGTCTACCTTTGGAGTTAAAAAGACAAATGTGCCGGTTGCACACCTCCATGTTGTGGGACTGTTCCATTTGTTAATAGGCCTTGCTTTTTGCCAGGAATTCACTTTCCACCCAGAGTAAATTGCCTTTCATCTACACCAAAATTTGAAGCATGTACAAAAGTGGTTTGTGTTTTATTTACCACTTGCTCTGGCAGAGAGATGGGTGTAAGGGCGCTTAGCTTCACTTTCTCAAGTCATGTGGGCTGCGATATGTAACTGCACTGCAGTCTTTTACTTGCCGTGTTACAATGCTTCTGAAGATAGGACTATTTGGCTTCTGTGAATACAAATACAAGTGCTTTCAGAGATGCACCCAAAGCAGCACATGAGAATATTTCCTTTGCTGATAAAATTCCCTTTTACAGAAGAACTATCAAATTGATCTTGAGTTTTCTGGACTTTAGAGGTCACTCTTTCCTTTAAAACACCATAGTAGATATCTGTTGGTCTAAAGCCCATTGTTTATACTTTCTACATCTTCATGTTTCTTTTGGCAAGTCACCTTCAACCCCACTTCTAGTTTCCAGGGCCTGGTGGGACACCATCACTAACTTGAAAGTTACTCAGGTCTAAGATCATCAAAACATTGATTTCCCTAGGCCAACCTAAACTGGACAAACAGTGAATTTGAAGAAGTTACTAAAAGAATAGGTGCCTTCTCTGCACTCTACTTGAACATAAATGTATGTAAAAAGAGAGCTGCTACCGCCATCTTGCCATTCTACAGATCTGCAAAACTTGTCAATCTAGAGAGGATGGAGAATTGCTAGTCCTGATGACGGTGTTTGAACCTTTAACTTCAGCAATACCTGATGACAGTTATGCTGCTATGTTTAGTTTTTCTTATTTATCTGAGCCAATAAATGTTCTTTCAGCATAATCAACTGCTGGTTGAGCTTTCTTGCAACAAGCAAGCATTCCAGAGACTTCCAGAAGTCTATTTTTCTACCAGAGTCTTCCTTCTCATATACCAAGTTATTTCTGCCAGTTTCTGAAGAAACACACCCTGGGTGTTTCTCTCATCTGGTGATCAACTGTTTTCACCTACAGTTGTTTCAACACTGTATGTATCAATTCTCATCCTCTCCAAATTAAATGTCCACTCCTAGTTGCACATGCTATCTCCATAATTCTGCTCCAAAGTGTACATTCTCTTAATTCCATCCTCTGATTCCCCAATAAGAATAATTCAGACAAAGCAATTGCCATAGCTGATGATATATTTCCCAATGTTGGCCCTGAAAGAGGAAATTCACACATCACTTATAGGCACTGTGTTAAAGTACCTATAGATAGCTTTCAGACTAATATTGTATATTCTGCTTCGTTGATTAAAATTATAAAATTACTGCCAGATCACTTTGTTTTCTACTAGAACAACCTCAAATTTTTTTTAAAATCATTAATCTGTATGTCACTATCAGGAAACCAAACAGTGATACAAAAAAAGGAGATAAGCTAAATGAATCATTTGTCTCTCTATCTATCATCTCTCTCTCTCTCTCTCTGTATTTGTATGTTAGTGATGGGAAGAGATACTAGAGAGAAAGGCTATTGGTCACCTATCCAAAAATTATTCATTATTTTTACCCCTTCCTACACACATACACACATAGTTGAAAAATGTCAGGCCTTTGATTTTTCTACCTCATTTCCAGTTTAGCCACAATTAACAATGGTTAATCTTGGTCAGTGGGGCCTGAGGAACATTAGAGCCTCAAAAAAGGTTCCCTTTCTCCTCTTAAGAGAAATTTGTCCCTTTTTTTTATGTGGACTCCATCGCAAGAATGTAAAGCTTAGAGTGGTAAAGACCTCCTTGCCATCCTGGCATGACTAGCCTAAAGTGAAGAGACACCACCCAGAGAAGGCAGAGGAAAAAGGTAGAAATTTTGGTCTTCATGACATTGATGACTTGACAAGGTTGATCTGGAACTACTATGATTCTGGAATTTTTTATGTGAAATAATAAATATTCCCATTGTTTAATTAGTCTGTTCTTTGTAACTTAAAAGTTTTCTAGCTGATAGAAAAGGAAAATTATGAAAATGAGTAAGAATGCTAAGAAGACCAGGAGACTGATCTATAATGAGAGAGAGAGAATACATTTGGGAATTCTACAAAGATAGGTCAATCATGGAGGAAGGCAAATATATAGCAAATGAGTTTAATGCAAAATGCTATGAAGAAAAATATCCTATAAAATGCTCTTTGCAGTGACATCATCTAGAATCAGCTCTATAAAATGCTCTTTGCAGTGACATCATCTAGAATCAGCTACCATTCTTACTCGTTGATGAATCAAGAAATGAAACAGAAAGAATAACACCAACAATATAAGAAGCTGTTGTTTTGTTGATGTTGATGTCAGTGGTGTGTGTGTGTGTGTGTGTGTGTGTGTGTGTGTGTGTGTGTTTGGGTGAAGACCAGATTTTAAAAATGTATAGTAAAATGCTTTGTGAACAGTGAATCTCAAATAAATGTAAGAGTTGATGATAAGGAAGCAGAGGAGGAGAATGAGGAAAAGATGGAGGAGGAAACATCATCAGTGTCCTTGCCTGCATCACTTTATATGGGACAGGCTGTTGACACTCTACCTAGAGCCCCTTATCTGGGTTGGGCATTCGTTCCCCAGCTACTGAAACTGTTGGCTGGTAATCGCCTACAGCTGCCCACTTCTCTGGACCATGGCCCTTAGCTGGCAGGGTCTGCTTTAGGCATGCTCCTCCTCTTGTAGTGACTGCTAGACAGGGAAGTCCAAAGAGTGGCTTTCATCTATGGTACAATTCATGCTCCAGCACTGCCCCCTCCAGCTGAAAACCACCATCTTTCCCAGTTTCTTTTGTTTCCCTGCCCTATTTATCTCGCTCCTTCACAAATTCCCTCCAATAATACACCCTACACAAATTGCAAGCACATGAATCCCCATCTCAGGCCCTACTTTTATTTAAGAAACCTGTCCTAAGAAGCTGTCTAAATATACCCTGAGATGGTACTCAGAAATTAGGGAGGAAGAGAGTGGGAAACAAAGATCTTCAATTTATAAGGGAAAGTCCAGATAGTGTCTAAAATTAGTAGAACATTACACATGGTGGCCGTAAAGTTTATGTGCAGTTGCCATAAACTTTACGGCCACCGTGTGTGTGTGTGTGTGTGTGTGTGTGTGTGTGTGTGTGTGTGTGTGTAGATATATGTATGTGTATTATTCAAAAGTTATAAATATGAGCAACAAAAAATTTAAAATATTAGTGTAATCATCAAAGATTGAGAGGGAAGACAAGGGTATAACAAGGACTTATAATGGAACAAATAAATCTTCAATTCTTTATAATGAAGTAAAAAAATTGTCTAAATTTGATGAATCAAGAAATGATATGCAGTCGTATTATTTAGATATACAGGGTGGCACTGGAAAAAAGAAAAATAGAAATAATTGAGAGAGGTTTCCACTAAGGAGTGTAATAAGCAATAAGAAAAGGAGAACAAGAACTTTTCATCAGAAACTCCCGGATATTATTTGATTTTTTGCCATATACATGTATCCCTATGTCTAAACACATGTGCACATGTGTACATACACACACACAGAGGCAGCATCCATTTCTTCTGAAATTGACTGCAATTAATTAATCTATACTAATAACAGCTAAGATTTAAAAAGTGTTAGGTTTTAAGTCAAAAGCTTTATACAAATAGTCTGAATTAATCCTTGGAGACACCCTGTGAGCTAGTTACTGTTATTACCCTTGTTCATGTATTAATGACTGAGGGACTGAAGCTCACAGGGTTAAATAACCTTCTCAAGCTCATGACACTGGTTGTTTAAGATAGAAATGAAGTTTAGACTGAAAATCCACATCCTTGCCTGCAGGCCAACACTGCCTCTCACATCACTTAAGATGTCCTTGTCTGTCCTGAGTTAAAGCTCTCTTGAAACAGACACCATTTGAAGCTCTCCAGATTTTGCACAGTGACTTTTATCTGCAATGGTGGTGTTCATTTCTTGAGATAAACTAATAAAAAGAGAATGAATTTTGAAACAGCTCTTACACACCCAAATGTCAGCACAAAAATACTCTCCTGTGTTTGAGATTATACAAAAAAATCAGTATTCTAGTTGATGAATTGAGTGCCTGTTTTCTATTAGTTACCAAATTCCTGGCTTTTCAGATGTGTTACAAAGCTTCAGTAAGCTTTCCCAATACTCTTGAAATTTTTTAATCATCATTTGTTGATAATAATGGTGTACATGATGCAAATTATTTAGTGCCTGTATGTATATATATAAAAAAAGAAAATGGTATCTCTTATCAAATCCTACTTCGGTATTTTTTTATGCTTTAGGAAAAACTAAGAGTACTCTTTGTACCCTCAAATAAATAAATGAACCCTATCTTTCATTTTCCTTGTTCATTTTCCTTCTTCTTTAGCTGAGATGTCATAAAAACCATCACCTCAACACTAGATATTGAAAATGGATGTTGGAACACAGTAATGGCTAAGCATAAGAGGAGAATATCCTTGAATCACAGGCATTTATTACAAACAACCAAAAGGAAACAAAAGATAATTTACTGTTTTGTGCAGCCCCACAACTGGCTTGGTTGATGTATTTTTTACCTTGCTCAGGAGAAAATAGATAACTGATTTTCTGAGTATTTCCCAGCCCTTTTCCTTGAATCTGGACATGGTCTTCTTTGTCATTCATGAAATTCTGGCTGCAACTATGAGTTTCCAAAGGGCAAACCAGCAGCATTTATCATGGGTGGCCCCAGGACCAACCTGTTCCAGCCAGGCATTCTGAGAGCAGATGAACTTCACTCAAAGACGCTTGGTGATGTGGCCTTCTCCTCCAGCCTAACCTCCTCTCCTGCCCTCTTCTTTTGTTCACTGGGCTCCACTCACACCCACTTTTTCATTTCCTCAGAAATTCAAGTTGTTTCTTTCTTTTGCAATTAATTTTTTTCAACTTGGAGAGCTCCTCCCCAGTTTCTTTGCCTATTCTGGTCACATCTCAAATGTCACCTACTTATATAGACTTTCCAGAACTCTGCTGGTGTACCCAGGCTGCTCTCATTCACATACTCTGACTCATTGTCTCACTTCCATTTTCTTCTCCCAATCTTTCAAAACATAGCTTTGTTTTTGTTTTTAAATCCAAGAATAATTCTTATTCATTTAGTTTAGGTAATAGATTCCCTGGTCATAAATACCTGTGGATGGTGAATTTTGAACCTGGCTTCCTGTTCATCTTCTACAGTGAAGGGACTATGTGACTTTCAGCAGGGTTTCATTTATGAATTGGGGGTTTGGGTGTGGACTCTGCTAATCAAATCTATCCACTCCTGCACAGCTCCCTGTCTGCACTGATCTGACTTCACCAGTCCCCTGTCTTCACCAGCCTAACTTCATTATTCCACTTCACATATTCCATGAAATTTTGCCCAGAAAGGTAAAATTTGCAAACAGATTTTTTCATTGCAAGAATTTTCTGAAAGACCCATCAATTTTTCAGTGGAAAACATAGCAGCCAACTGTTCCCAAGGCTCCTTCAATCCCTTGCCTCCAAATCCTTGCCTGGCTCTGTCTACTGAGTCTACATTATGGTATCACAATCCATACTCATCCTTACCAAAACCTTCCTAATGCTTTGAAGGACACACCTTAATTTATGGTTCAAAAAAGGCTCAATAAATATCTTAAATTTGCTCTTTCCTTTCTGAGATGAAATCAAGACTACCTAAGAGGCAGTGCTCTCTCTGACAACAGTTAAGTGATAAACTCAGCTTTGACTTACTAACAGATTGTTCTGATAATATTTGAGGAAACCAGCAATGGACTTTGCGCTTAAAGCTTAAAATCCTTCCTGCCCTTGGGGTGCCATTTATAAATTAGGGAGGTTGGACACTCAATAACCATTGAGACCTTGGAGCTTTGATATTTTTTAAAATCCTTTTGAAAGGCAATTCCTTTCCTTCTTGGTGGTCTTTTTCCAAGTTGACTGCTTCTTAAAGAAAAGGACAATGGTCTCCTGTGGTTGTCAGAAAGTAGATTGAGGTCAGGTTCCTGGGGTGGCAGGGAGTTCAATGGTTGAGTTTTCAAAAGCTTGCTTTGTATTTTCCTCCTGCTTGCCACCTCCAGGAGAGAAAGGGTGGCTATTGTTTGCTTTTGTCTTGCTACACAAAAGATAGATGAGTTTTAGAGGGAAGAAAGAGGCACTGCCTTTCTGGCCAAGAGCCACACTTGTTACCTGACTGGAGCCTTCCTCCTGAGGATGCCTCCTCTTATCCCCATGGGGAGACCTTTGGCTGCAGTCACAGCAGTGAGTAGCTAATTGTTTCCAGTGCTCATTCGGCTGAACAAACAGTAGCACATGCCTTGCGGAGGTGAGGGCTGAACTGACCCCATGTCTCTTTGAACAATGTGAGATGGATGATGAATGGGCATTTTGGAAACAAGCAAACACAATGATTTATATTCAGGATGGGCTAAACCCAGAGGGACTTGTGAAATGGGCATATAGCATAGTTCTTTTATCTTTCAGAGTGTGAAAGGACTGAGAAAAAGATTTGTAAAGCCATTCCTTATGAGGTCTAGAAAAAAGAGGGTCGGGCTCTTTTCTTTATATAGTTTGTTTTAAAACCAAGCCTTAAATGGGAAAGGTTAAAAAAGGGCCATATAGGTATTCAAATGTGAAGAGACCAATGGGGGGAGGCATTTTTTTAACTTGGAAAACACAAGTTTTTATAGCCATCACTGCTATTATTATTAGAGGTTTGAATTAGGTAATCAAATACAGCTTGAACTGTCTAAACATTTGTTTAATGATCTGACTCAATTGTCATCAAATCTAGTTTGAGAATATTAGTACTTTGTTGTTAATTAACATGACATAACCCCATCCCCACACCCCACACCACTATCCACATTTATCTTTTCTATTCTGTTTTTTATATCTCTTTACATTCCCTTGATATATTCCTAGATGTAAAAGTTCTAGATTCTGTCAGTTCCAGTTGCAAAATGAATCAAGTCAATGTCCCCTTTCTTCTTTAAAATGAGGGTACCCATAGCTGAAGACTTAGATAAAGAATGGGTGTGAGAGATACAGACACAATGTCTTACAGCATCATATGTGGTTAAATGTTTCCTTTGCCCCTCCCTACTTCCCTTTGTCCCTCCTCCCTCCCTCTTTTGCCAGAATGGAAGATGATCCAGGAAGCCAACACACAGAGGAAGTTCTGGCCTTCCCGTGCTCAACAAGTGATCACACACCTTCATCTAATTCTAAAGAGTATGAGTGTTTAAAATGAGAAGGAAAAACAGTGCATCAAAATCAAATTATCCACTGTGATTACTTTCTTCCACTCTGAAAAAAAAATACAGTTTTCATTTAGCCTATTTTCATTCAGATGACATCTTGTGTATCTTTGCAAATTAACACAGTTAACAATAGGACAGAAGTGCACAGCCAAGGCCCCAGGTAATCTCATTACATATCTATCACCAATTAAATACATTAATTAAATCCCCAAATTGAGGGGATGTTGGTGAAGTGACTCACATTTACTCACATCTTTCTGGGCTTCTGGTCACATGAGAAACTCCTCATGGTACTTCAAAGTGTTCGGAATTATACCAAAAAGATAGCCCTGGATTATTCAGTATGAGTAAAAGTCCCAGCTGTTCTTCTTCCACTTCCTTCTGTAGCAAGGGGGAAACTATAGTATAGTAGTTTGTAGTTTGGTTCCAAGGATAAGAAATACCTGTGCTCACATTTCTGGTTACCAATTTACTAGCTCTCTGACACCTCCAGGCCTCAGTTTCTTCACCTATCATAAAAGAACAATAAAAGTATCATCCCATGGTATTGTTGCAAAGATTAATTGATCAAACTGAGGGAATACACGTAACTCAGTGCTTAGGTTGTGTTAAACATTCAATCAATCACAATAAGTAGCCATAGTAGAAACAGCAATGTCATTCAATATAATTTTTACATGGAGGCCAGGTGGTATATTAATAGAGCAAGGTGCTGGTGAAGAGAAAACGTGGGTGCTGGTTGGGGCTCCTATTAGCTGTTTTGACCTCTTTGTCTCAAGTGCCCTCTACTGTGTAAGACTGTTGTGAGAATTAACTGTGATAATAGATGTAAATGTACTTTGTAAACTATACAGATATACATGATTAATGTTATTATGAACTCATTCCTGAAGGTCATTCCTTTTCTTCCAAGTCCCTCGAAAGGGTAATTGCAAAAGCATCTATGAGGTATACATTTTTGTTTGTCACTATAATTGCCAGGGTTAAAGATCTTTGATTGCAAAGAACAAAAACCAAATCAAGCCATCCATGTAAACATGGTGTTTGCGGATAGAAAAAGAAAAAGTACATCATGGGTATCCATTCATTTAAACATGTACTTATTGAACACTAATTCTGCTATGGAGACTGTGCTGGGTGCTGAGTATATTAAGGTAAGTTGAATCCTTGACTCAAGAAGGTAATAGCATATTTGAGATAAGAAAACAAAAATTAGATTGGGACACAGGCAAATGTAGTAAACAAATAGATTCATGTATATTTACAAATTAAGAAAACTAGCTGATGGCTATGCAGGCAGAAAATAAGATGTAATTATAGAAAGTTTCTGAGAAATGGTGGGATACCACAGAGTAGAAAGTTTTTGGCCAACACTTGAAGGAAGGGCCTGGATAAAGCTTTGTAGACAGAGGGAATACATGTATATTTCCAAATCTCCAAGGCAAGAAAGAGCTTGGCAAATCAGAGAAAATGGAGTTACACAGGTGACAGGGGCATCATGCAAAGTATTGGGAGTGACTTAGGTCTGAGCAGAAGCCACAAATGCAGCTCATTCATTCATTCAGCCCATATTTATTCAGTGTCTACTGTGTGGGGTACTGCTGTGAGCCAGAGAGATGACATTTCCCCGACATGGTTGAACTCCACATTCTAATAAAGAGTGAGATAATTTTTTTTTAAATAAATACATATATAAACTTAAAGGTTCATCAGCATGTAACTAGTGTTCAACTGAATTATTCTAAGGAGTAAGCATAACTGGAGATGAGAAGGGAACATCAAATGGCACCCAGGAGACAAGTGTAGGAAAAGAAGTCAAGAAAGAAGAATAAGGGGAGACTTCTGAGGATCAGGAGAAGGATGGGAGAAGACGATGACACGGGAATAGGATAGCAAGTGAGAGAATGAGTGCTGAGGATGAGGAAGCACTACCGCCAGTCTGCCCGCTCCAGGGACTGGAAGATCGCGAATGGATGTGCTTTGTCTTGGGAGGCTACATGGCTATTTCCACTGCTCTTCTCTGCAATCTCCTCTGCTTTCCTGTTTCTCTTGACAAACTGGCTTCCTCTGGTGACTCCTGGCTACCACATGCTCTTCTGGAACTTGGGGTTGCTTGGCCATGGGCTTTGTTTCCTTTTACCTCCTTCCTGCCCCAACTCAGCTGCAGCTTTCAGCTCTAGAATTGCCATCCTCAGCCGCAGTCTTGGCTCTTCTGCATTCCAGTTCAGAACTACTGGGGAAGAGAATCTGATTGGTTTGACTCGGATGAGGTGTTGACTTCTCGTCCATGCATATGTAACCAAAGCGTGGGCAGTCTCACACGGGACCTTGGTGCTGTCTAACTAACTCCGCTCCCCTCCGAGTGCTGCAGGTAGGGAAAATATGAAATTTTTCAAAATTGAGCGTGGTCTGAGCAGGTGCCCCAGATGGGCAGCTGAACCCTGTTACATGGCATTCTCTTGAAACATTAGTGGATGTTTCTGGGTCTAATAACACAATCATGATTTCCATCATCAGAGAAACCACAGTGAAGTGTGGTTTTATGGTCTAGACACCATATCAAGAGACAGCAGACTCAAATACAAAAGGTAACACACATGAGGCAAATCATGCAGCAGGGATAGTTGCAAAGAGGGGTGAGGACCGTGACGAAGCAGAGAAAACTGACCTATACAAAGGGGACAGTGTCAGCTTCAGCTGAAGACTGTCACTCAGGTATTTGTCAGATCTTCTGATTTTTCAAAAAGTTTTAAGAAATGTTGATTGTTGGCTCAGTGCCCGTAGCACAGTGGTTATGTTGCCAGCTACATGCACAGAGGCTGGTGGGTTTGAGCTTGGCCCGGACCAGCTTAACAACAATGACAACAGCAACAAAAAAATGGCTGGGTGTTGTGGCGGGTGCCTATATTCCCACCTACTTGGGAGGCAGAGGCAGGAGAATCCCTTAGGCCCAAGAGTTTGGGGTTGCTGTAAGCTGTGACTCCAGGGCATTCTACCCAAGGCTACCCAAGGGGACATAGTGAGACTCCATATCAAAAAAAAAAGAAAGAAAGAAAGAAAAAAAAAGAAAAGAAATGTCGATTGTGATGCAAATTGTAAAATCTCTCAATTTTAAAACATAGGTAAATGACCAAGATAAACAAATTGCTCTTCAACAAATGTGCTTAGGTTCCATTAACTAATTTTTAAGATGCCTTTTGGCCCTAACAATGCAGAATTTTCTTAACACTCTTGCTGACGGTCTCAGGACCCTCAAGCTCTTTCTAGTTTAGACTGATCATGTCAGTGGACAAAACATCTTAGGAATGAGCTGCTCTTTCAGTGCCAGATCTCCCCATGAGGGATCCCCCAGAATCCCTCCTCTGGGGAAGTCTCCCCAAGTAATTCTGAGCAACTGGGGTTTTAAGAAAAGAACATTTTTAGTATGATAATTACTACAAAATCTTCAGTTTCTTATTCTTTTCAATTGGTCTTGGGGGGAGGGGTATCTGAAAAAATGGGGCTGGGGAACGTGGTGTGAAATGGGAAGGAAATGATTCATATACACGTTTATGTCTGATTCAGACAGAAGCTGGCAGACGCTTAGGAAATCCGTTAGAAAATGGACAAAATCAGAGAGCGCCAAGCAAATTGGTCTAAAAACTTACATCTCTGCACAGCAGAGACCAAAGGAAACGCATGAACAGGAAAGGTCGTGGTGAGGTTGGGAGGACCCGTCCTCCTCAGGACTGCTGGTTAATTTGTTCTTTGCCCTGATTCAGATTGGCTGGCTCTTGTTTTGCCTCTGATTTAGGCCATCAGTAATTAAATCACTGCCCTTGCTCTCTGTTGCTAAAAAGGATTGGGTTTTAAAATAGATCTCTTGCTTAGCAAATTCTTGTGGATCTGGGCTCTTCATCCAATTCTGATAAGCTTTCTGCCACCAGGGTGGTTCCTCGCTGAATCTTTAGAGCTCACTGGAGCAGCATTGTGTTGTCAGGGCAGCTAAAACACATCCCTAGGATGCTTGGACTGGGAAGGGATGGACTCACCCTTTTCATTGGACAAGCACGTAAACTGAGGCCAAGTACACAGTATGATTTTTCAGCAGTGACAAGAACCTACACTCCGAATTAGAGGCCAGTGCTCTTTCCAACTTTTTGCCCCACTCTGGAAGGCACTCAGTAAGTATCCACTCTCAGAAGGAGGCAAAGACTCACAGATCCTTCGTAAATAAATTTGTTTACCTTTATACCAACAACAAACAATAATTTATGGAACACTCACTATGCTCTTTACAAAGCACCTACCATGTGCCAGCCCTGAGCTAAGAACATTACAGGTGATGTCGTTATCTCATTCAATCTTCTCAGAAAATGCTCATGCTTCTTTTTTGCAGATGAAGGGTCTGAAGCTCAGGGTACTGTAGTACCATGTCCAGTGGTGTGCAGTGAGTATACAGCAGAGCCAAGATTTGAACCGCAGACTCTGACCCTCCCGCTGCCTTCTTAACCACATGCCACAGCAAGGTTAACAAGTGACCTGCTAATTCAGGTTGCCTGAGAGCCTTGTTGTGAAAACTTGGTCCTCCTGATCGTCAGAATCGGAGATTGAGAGAAATGTCAAAACTTAAGCCCCCATTCCAGGCCTACAAAATCAGAATCTGCATTTTTATAAGATGCTTGGAAAAGGCACAGTCAACACATTTTATGTTTAAAAAGCATTGCCCCAAGGAGCTCTTCCAGAAGAAAACATGGCAGTGAGAGTTAAAAATGCTTTTCAAGAGGATTTGGCTATATACCCTGATTTCCTGAAAAAGAAATAGTGACTCAGTGGGCCCAACTTCTAGACCCTTGAAATCCAGTTCATGTTCTTTGGATCACAATCCCAAGTAGATCATTAAAATAAGGTAGTTCTCCTGTATACCCAACTCTCCTCACTACCCCCACTCCCACCTTGGGTATTAGGCAGAGGCAGAGAGTTCCCGACCTTTACCTCCAAACGATTCACAACATAGGGAAACAGAACCGTGTGCAGTTCAGGGTCATCATCAAACTCCATTTCTTAGATATCCCTATTAAATTCAGACCCAGCTAAGAAGGTTACAAATAAAAAATAACACTATATTCGGAGAGTTGATATTTTCCTCCTGTTAAACTGAGCTGTGGGAGGTATCATATGCTGAACTAGTACATTTCAAAAGACAAAACCCCTAATGTTTTAAGAAGTGTTTTTCTCCATTAACATGTTGCTAAGCAACATTTTTACAATATCAGCAGCTCTATAACTACAAGCTGAATGAATGTCTGGAAAGGCAGAAGGAATCAAAAAAGCAAAGAAAGGAAAATTTATTGCTCCTATTAGTATTCTGTATTTTCTATTGGTGTTAGAGTCATCTCAAGTATGTTAAAGCAGAGATAATGGAACATTTTCTCACCATTTAATTAATAACAATCATGTAATATTTATGAGGGTTGTGCCCTAATTCTACTTACCAATATAATTTTTATTAATTTTTATATTATGAGAAATTTCAAATTTATGCAAGAATAGGCTAGCATAATGAACTCTCACATATCCATTAGCCAGCTGTAACAACTACCAACTCTTAGCCAATCTTGTTTTATCTGTTTCTTCTGCTTCCTCCTTATTAGAGGCAAGTTTTAGACATTGTATCATTTCCTTTGTAGCTACTTAAGTATTTATTTTAGAAACATAAGGTTGTTTTTTTTTTTAAGAAAAGAACAGTTATCACACCTAAATCAAAAGCTAGCAATCATTCTTAAATGTGAGCAAATATACAACCAATGTCCCAATTTCCAATTATTTCATGTTTTTTCTCTTTATTATTTCAATAAGGATCCAAAAAAGGTCTGTACATTTGTTGATATGTGCCTTAAATCTATTTTAATCTATAAGTTCCTCTCCATTTGTCTGTCTGTCTTTTCTTTTCCACTTTATTTAATAAACCAGATCATTTGTCCTGAAGAAGCTCATGAAGTCTAGATTATGCAGCTTGTATCCCTGGGTTTCTTCCAAATTATTTGCCTCTAAAGGCTTGATCAGATTAAGGACTGATTTTTCTTTTTTACAAGACTAATTTATATATAATGTCATATTCCTATATCAAGAGACATAGCAGGTCTGGTTGACTCTTTATTTTGTGATGTTAGCAGGCATTCTGTGATATATACCTGGACTCATTAATTCATTACAGACTGAAAAAGGATGATATTTATTTATTAGCCATTATACTTCTATAAAGAGAAGTTTGCATTTCTCATCTATTTGTGTACCAAGTAGTATGGTTCATATAGGAAAGACAGTTTTCAAAATACTTGTTTACTATTTTAACAACCTGCAATAGTGAGCAGTGAGTTTGTTTGTTTGGGATATCATAATGGATTTAGATACTTTTTTAAATTTTAAAATAATAAGGGGGTACAAATGTTTTAGGTTACATGAGTCATGTTTGCAATGCTTGAGTCCCAAATAATGTTCATAATACCCATTAGGTATGTGTTTGTCCTTCACCTTCTACCCTCTGTCCCCTGGTTGATTTCCACTAAGTTTCACTTCCCTCTATACACATGTGTGCTCATTGGTTAGTTCAAGTTTAATAGTGAGTACATGTGGTATTCATTTTCCCATTCTTTATATAGAAATTTTTGATATGTTTTAATCCTCTGCAGTTTTATTATCTTTGTTGATGTTTAAATGGTTCTATATTCAGCTAATGAGAGCCTCTTCTTCAAGTTGTCTTGAATTTGTTTTATAAGTGTTAACCTCTGAACACTAAAAACTGGGCATAATTATTTTGTGAGTGAGTTCTGTACAAGTTTGTGATTTTCCTTAGATTGAGAACATGACATGTTGCACTGACTTATAGTTAATGTATCTCTGCCGATTCCGCTTTGCACTTTTGGTAGGCTGCTTTCTGAAGTCACTGCGGTGCCACTGAGCATCAAGACACTAACAACTGGAGCACTTTCCTTGTGAATGAGGGGCTCCTTTCTCTGTCATGCCTTATCTTTATACTTAGCACCATCAGATAACAGTACCATGACCTCTTCTTTCTTTTTATTTGCATTTTTCTGGTCCAACGTTTCCCCCTCCTCCCTGAAGCTCTGATTTATGTATGTCTATTGTACATACCAGCATTTTACTTTGCTAACTAGTCAGATTTTTTTTTTTCCACAGTAGCAGCAACCTTTCAGATGTTAGTACTGCCCCATGGTATTCACCCAATATCACAGATGATATGAAAGGGAGTAGGTGCATTATGATTTTTAGAGACTTAGTACAACATTACTGCTGTACTTACTAGCTTGATAAGTCCAATTAAATTTATTAAAAAATTAATCAATTGATATGCCAAATTCAGTATAACAAGGATAATAGGAACAAAGTGCAGGGGGAGGTTCAGATGAAATTAGAAAAGAAAAACAAAGGAAGGCCTTGGAAAGTATAAGATTGTGTGTTTGTGTGTGTGTGTGTGTGTGTGTGTGTGTGTGTGTGTCTGTCTGTCTATCTGTCTGTCTGTCTATCTGTGTTGCAAAAACAACCAAAGGCGCTACAGATCAATAAAGCCAGAGGAGTAATTTTGGACACTCTACTCTCCTAAAAATCACTTTAAAGACATAATCAGCATCTTTCCTCTGTTGCTTATTCCAACAAGTTAATTACCAACAAACCATAAAAATCACGATGCTTCCCGGGCTTCCACTCTTTGGTTATAAGGTAAATCACTACTCCTTTCAGTTTCTATTAGTCAGGGATCAGAGGAAGTGTATCATAGGTGTGAAATAGAATTTATCCCCCAAAGGTCATTGTACTTACTTAAAAAAAAACATTGCTTCAACAAAGTGATTGCCTTTGGAGGGCTCCTTCTCCTTAAGAAGGTCTACTCTATAAACTCTTCAGCAACCAATCCCTTTATACCCACACTACTATTTTGGCTCCTATCACCTGAAACCGTGCTACATCTCTGAGCATATGTTAAGTTATTTAGGTGAATAATCTCATTTAATAACAAGTTGAGGCAGTAATATGATTATCCTACTTTTAAATAGAGGAAGTCGAATGCATAGAAATTTTAAGACTTGCCAAAGTTCATTCTCTCGATAAATGTTTTGAATCCCAGTGTGTCCAATTCCAGAATAAGATATCTTAACATTTATTAAATCAAACTAAATAGCAGTATCACATAGCAGAAGACTGCTAGGCTTAAATTAAATCAACCCACTCTTGCATTAAATGTTGGTATCATGTTTCTGATGGCACGGTAGCAGCAACACAGCCACAAGATAGTACCGGCCCATGCCATGCCATTGATGCTATTCACCCAATAGCATGGATTAGTATGAAAGGGAGTAGGTACATTATGATTTGTAGAGACTTAGTACAACATTATTGTCCATAGTGAGCAGCAGATCAATAAATACTCATTTAAAAAATGTTGAAGATTTTTTTCAGATAA
Organism: Loris lydekkerianus; assembly: GCA_963574355.1. Lineage (NCBI taxonomy): Eukaryota > Metazoa > Chordata > Mammalia > Primates > Lorisidae > Loris > Loris lydekkerianus. Next base: position 2,578 of record CAUYPK010053716.1, on the reverse strand, counting down.
AAGAATTATCCCTCTTGATTATGGAATTATTTAATTTTTTTACTTTTCCCCTTTATGCAAAGTCAGTTTTTTTATTCAAGGTAGCTGGGAACATCCTTTAAAACAGGAGGTTTCAAGGTCAAACAATTATAAAGAATAGAATAGGGACACAGGTGAGTACAATGGGTTGAGTGAACATGACCATGAATTATCTGAAAGGGGGCAACTACTGTTTAGCTTTAGCAGGTTGCTGCAAAGTAGAACTAGACGAGCCTCAGTGGTGTCAAATCTGTCAGATTGTTCAGAAGAACCCAGAAATCTGGCTTTGAGTATTAAATTGTCAGGCTTTTAGATGATTGATATCTAAATCAAATATGTTTAAACTCTGTGTTATCTAATTTTTTAAAAAGCCTTATAATCCCATGTCCTTAGCAGAAGCTGGTTTTTAGCATATTTTTAAGAAAGATATATGCCTTAGCAGAAGAAATAAAGCAGTATAAGAGAGAGATATCACCAAAGACTTTCGTTTCTTACTGATCCTACCGTACACCTGTCTTTATGCTCACTGAGGAATAAACCAGTCAACATTCCTGCCACAGTGAAGCACAAAGTCAGTCTAAAATGGTAAAGAGACAAGAGAACAGATGTTACAACATGGCAAGGCAAGTCACCGCAGAAGCAATTTCAGGGTGCTGTAGAAGTTCAGGCAAGGGGCATATTACGTGGACCTAATGAGTAACAAATTTTTCTGGAAAAAGTTACATCACAGTTAAGACTTAAAAGAATAAGTAGAAAGATTAGTAAGTATCCCATGTGTATTATATCCTAGATATACTTCTAATGCATTTAATTTTTTTATTAAATCATAGCTGTGTACATTAATGCAATCATGGGGCACCATACACTGGTTTTATAGACCATTTGACACAATTTCATCACACTGGTTAACAAAGCCTTCCTGGCACTTTCTTAGTTATTGTTTTAAGACATTTACATTCTACATTTACTGTTTCACATATACCTTTATTTTGTAACATTTTATGGAGAAGTTTTTTTTTTATTATTAAATCATAACTGTATACAAGTAAGAAGTACAATGTTGCTGATTTGATATACAATATGGAATGCTTAAATCAGACTGATTAACTTAACCATCATCTCACTTATCTGTTGTGGTAAGACATTTATACTATAGTCTTAGTACTTTTGAAATGTACCATCTCTTATGCACAATAAGTGAGGTCCCACCAAATACTTCTCCGCCACTCCCCTCCTTTCTGGACTATAGTTGTGTTTTATCATTCATATGGATGTGTAGTAGAAGTTTTATTATTATTATTATTATGCACATCTTACAGAAGCAGAAATTTAAATAATGTACTCAAGATTACATAACAGGTGTCCAAGCCAGGGTTCAAATTAGATCTGAGTGTGTTTGACTTCAAAATCTATTTTGTTACTAACAAAAATAATAATAACAACAATAATATTTATTGCATACTTACCATGTGCAAGGCACTGTTCTAAGTGTTCTACCTCGGCAGATTCCTGATTTATTTATGTGTTTTTATCTCATAGGAAACTTTTTTTTAATCTCATAGGAAACTTGCACTTAAATTGTGTTGATTAAAAAAAAAAGGGAGTTAAAAAAAAAAGAATATACTTACTGTGTCTTGAATTTCTTTCAAAACTAATTTAATTAATTATCTTTAAAAATTTTCCCAGCATATCTAAGATTCTCTCAAGGCCCACCAGCGCTCTGCACTCACTGATTTATCACGACAAACTTTTCAGGTACTGTGATTATTCCTATGTTCTGGATAAGGAAGCTCAGCAAAGTTCTGCAATTCTCCCACAATTTTACATAGCATGTAAGACCTGGCATGTGAACTAAAGGAGGAGTACCCTTAACCACTAGGCAAGAAGATGGTGGGCAGGATGAGGGTAGACAGTGTTCTCGGTAGAGAGAACCCTGTATGTGTAGGCATGGTGGCGAGAGACAGCATGATTCACAGGAGGCATAACAAACAGAATAGCATGGTTAGACTTGACAGAAAGTTATAAAATACAGTTTGATACTCAACTTGGGTACAAAACTGAGAGCACTTATTGGAATTGATATGATTTTTGTAGTAAGTGCTTGGAGAGCTTCACTGTCAGATGGGAACAGCCGATAGGACACCAGTTCCAGCTTATTCCCATCTGCTGATGTGCCTAAGAAAATTATCATTCTGTTCCTGATGGGCAGAATGTGTGAGGCACTCCAAAATACTTGTAAATTAGAGTCTGGTTTCTAAGAGTCTAGGCTACCAAAGGCATCATTTCCTAACAGCAAGGCTTTTGATTTTTGGTGCTTCCTCATATCACCCCACCTCCTTCTCCAGGGAACATTTAGTCTCCCAGATTGAAAGTACCATTGTAAAAGGCAGGGTTCTCATCCAGGAAATTTTTTTTTTTTTTTTTTTCTATTAAATCATAGCTGTGTACATTGATATGATCATGGGGCATCATATACTAGCTTCATAAACCATTTGACACATTTTCATCCCAATATTCAACATAGCCTTCCTGGCATTTTCCCAGTCACCGTGGCATGACA
>CAUYPK010053712.1:0-51473 GCA_963574355.1 Loris lydekkerianus | reverse complement strand
GTGTGAGTAAATATAAGTAGGTTTCATAGAAGTACTGAGTACATTGGATACTTTTTCCTTCATTCTTGAGATACGTTACTCAGGAGAATATGTTCCAGGTCCCTCCAAGTAAACATAAAAGAGGTAAAGGCTCTATCATTTGTTAAGGCTGCATAGTATTGCATGGTATACATATACCACAATGTATTAACCCATTCATGGATCAATGGGCATTTGGGTTTCTTCCTTGACTTGGCTATTACGAATTGAGTTGCAATGAATAATCTGGTGCAAAGATCTTTTTTGCAAAGTGATTTTTGGTCTTTTGGATATACTCCTAGTAGAGGAATTGTAGGATCCAACAGCATATCAATTTTTAGATCCCTGAGTGTTCTCCAAACTTCTTTCCAAAAGGAACGTTTTAGTTTGCATTCCCACTAGCAGTGGAGAAGTGTTCCCTTTTCTCCACATCCACACCAAAATCTGTAGTTTTGGGATTTTGTTATGTGGGCTACTCTTACTGGAGTTAGATGATATCTCAAAGTGGTTTTGATTTGTATTTCTCTGATGATTAAAGATGACAAGCATTTTTTCATATGTCTGTATACCATGCGCCTGTCTTCTTCAGAGAAGCTTCTGCTCAGGTCTCTTGCCCATATCATGCTTCCAGACTTCAGACTACACTATAAATCTATAGTGATCAAAACGGCATGGTATTGGCACAAAAATAGAGAGGTAGATGTATGGAACAAAATTGAGAACCAAGAGATGAATCCAGACATTTATCATCACTTGATCTTCCATAAGCCTATCAAAAATTTAAATTGGGGGAAAGACTCCCTATTTAACAAATGGTGCTGGGTGAATTGGCTGGCAACTTGTAGAAGACTGAAACTGGACCCACACCTTTCACCTCTAACAAAAGTTGACTCTCACTGGATAAAAGACTTAAATCTAAGAGATGAAATCATAAAGATTCTTGGAAAGAGTGCAGGGGAAACAATTGAAGAAATTGGCCTGGGAGAAAACTTTATGAGGAGGACCCGTTGGGCAATTAAAGCAACACCAAAAATACATTACTGGGATTTGATCAAACTAAAAAGCTTCTGCACTGCCAAGAACACAGTAAGTAAAGCAAGGAGACTGCCTCAGAATAGGAGAGGATATTTGCAGGTTACATCTCTGCCCAATTTTCTAATGAGTTGCTGCATGTTTATTTTTTTCTATTAGAGTTGTTTTCATATTTTTAAAAAATCAGGTCTCTGTATATCACAAGTGTTCCAAATAATTTTCTCAATGTTGTCTTTTGACTTTGGACAATCTGCAAGTTATTCATGTCAAAATAATTCATCTTCCTTTATGACTTCTGGGTTTCACGTCATGCATCTGTTAATTCATTCATTCAACAAATTCTGTCAGGATTTTTGCTTAAACACCAGGAATTTTTTCTGGGCATTTGGGAATTGAACAAAAAGGACAGGGAATGAAATGCACTTATGAGGTTTACATTTTTGCACAGACTAATGTAATTAATTCTAGGGCAGAATGAAAAACAGATAATTGAATAAAAGTATAAAATAATGTCAGGTAATGGCAAGTGCTGAGAAGAAAGATGAAAGAGAGGAAGGGTGGGATGAATGACTGGAGTGTTATCTCAGAGGAATATCAATCTGGGAAGGTGCCCACAGGGGAAATGCCCTGAGTCAGAAAGGGAATGAGCCTTCTGCATCTGGAGACCAGCAAGGTGGCCAGTGTGGCCTGAGGGTGGGGATTGAGGGGAAGAAAAGAAAAAAGAAGGTATGTGAATTTAGATATGCCTTTTACTTTGTAAATGTGTAATTTAAATAATTTAAGCCATTTATGTTTACCTGTTAATTTAGTCTCTCTGATGTGACTATTAAGTCTTAGGGGGCTGGGCAAGGGTTTAGACCAGTGGTTCTCCAACTGTGTTCTGGGCCAGCAGCAACACCTGGCAACTCATTAGAAAAGCACATTCTAAGCTCCGAGTGAGACCTAATGAATGAAAAACTCTGAGAGTGGCAGGCAGTCCTCCAGGTGATTCTAATGCATATTAAAGTATAAAACCCAGTGGTGGAGTCTAGACCATCTCTCTAGACCACTGGTTTTCAACTGGTGTGCCATGAGAGGATTTTAGGTGTGCCACGAAATTTTTTTTAAAAACCATTAATTCAATTATTTTTGAAAGAAGGTCAAAGCCACAAGTACATTCTTTTCTTACTCCTTTTCTTGATTGTTGTGCCCAGATCGCGGGGTGCCCCTCATAAATTGAAGGCTGCGGGGCAAGGTGGGGTCAGTGAAGGCTGTGAGAAAAAATGGAGTCAGTTTTAACAAAATGGAGTTAGCTTGGTCCTTTCAGATGAACCTAATTTAAGTGTGCTGCGGAAGTTGAACTATAGGTTCAACTCATAACCTTATAACTTGTGAGATTAAAAAAAAAATGGTTGAAAAACACTGCTGTAGAGCCAGGCATACAGTGTGAAATCTGATGGTAGTTTGCAAGACCCTATCTACAACTAGCTGTGTGACCAAGGTAACACAGTGCAGTACAGGCAGCCCTCATTTTATCATGCTCCACTTTCTTATAAATTGAAGGCTGGAGCAACCCTGTGTTGAGCAAGTCTATCAGTGTCATTTTTCCCAACAGCATGTCTCTGCCCCATTTTGCTAATTCTTGTAGTAGCTCAAAATTCTTCACTATTGTTTTACCTGTTATGATGACCAATTATCTTTGATGTTATTGTTGTAATTGTTTGGGGCACCACAAACCATGCCAATATAACAGCCAACTTCATCAATAAATGTGTATGTGTTTGCACTGCTCCATCAACTAGGCCATTCCCAATCTCCTTCTATTTCCTCAGGCCTCCCTATTCCCTGAGAAACAACAATATTGAAATTAGGGCAACTAATAGCCCTATAATGCCTTCTAAGTGCTCAAGAAGAAGGAAGAATTGCACACCTTTGACTTTATCGAAAGCTGGAGTTTAGTGAGGAAGGTGCGTCAAACACCGAGACAGACCAAAAGCTGGGCCTCTTGTGCCAGCTGGGCAAGTTGTTAATACAAAGGAGAAAGAAGGTCTTCAAGGAAAGCAGAAGTGCTACTGCAGCAAACATACTAATGATAAGAAAGCAAAACAGCCTTTTTCCTGATACATAAAATGTTTGTGTTGTCTGAATAGAGCCTCAAACCTGAGCATTTTCTCAAACAGAAGCCTAAACCAGAGCTAGACCCTAATTCTCTTCAAATCCATGAAGCCTGAATGAGGTGAGAAAACTGTAGAAGAAAAGGTGGAAGCTACCAGAGAGGTTGGTTCATGAGGTTTAAGGAAAGAAGCTGGGTCAGGCATAGTGGCTTATGCCTGTAATGCCAGAACTTTTGGGAGGCTGAGGTAGGAGCATCACTTGAGCCCAGGAGTTTGAGACCAGCCTGGGTCTCAGATAGCTAGACTCCATTTCTACAAAAAATAAAAAATCAGGTGATGCGTGCTTGTAGTCCTAGCTACTCAGGAGGCTCAGATGAGAGGAGTAAGCCCAAGAATTCTACCTAAGTGAACTATGAGTGAGCCACTGCACTCCAGCCTGGGTGACAGAGCAAGAAAAGAAAAGGAAAGAAGCCATCTGCGTAACATGAGAGTATACGGTGAAGCAGTAAGTGCCGATGGAGAAGCTACAATAATTTATCAAAAAGACTAAGACCATTGATGAAGGTGGTGGCACTAAACAACAGATGTTCAATGGAAATAAAACAACCTTCTATTGGAAGAAGATGCCATCTAGGACTTTCCTAGTTAAAGAGGAAAAGTCAGTGCTTCACAGTTTCAAAGGACAGGCTGACTTTATTGATAGGGGCTAATCCAGCTTGTACTTTAAGTTGAAGCCAGTGCACACTGACCATTCTGAAAAACCTAGAGCCCATAAGAACCTTCTAAATCTACTCTGCCTGTGCTCTATAAACAAAACTGGGATAATAGCACATCTGTTTATAGCATGATTTACTGAACATCTTAAGCCATTGTTGAGACCTACTGCTTAGGAAAAAGATTTGTTTTCAAAACACTACTGATCATTGACAAGGACCTGGTCACCTAAGAGCTCTGATGGAGATATACACAAGGATGAATGTTGTTTTCATGCCTATTAAATACAGCATCCCTTCTGCAACCCATGGACCAAGGAGCAGTTTTGACTTCCAAGTCTTATTATTTAATAAGGACATTTTGTAAGGATATAGCTCCTGTAGATAGTGAGTCCTCTGACAGATCTGGGCAAAGTCAACTTAAAATGGAAAGGATTCACCATTCTAGATGCCACTAAGAACATTTGTCCTTCATGACAGGAGATCAAAGTATCCATCTTAATAGGAGTTTGGATAAATTAGTTAATTCCAACCTTCATGGATGATTTTGAGGGGTTCAAGACTTCAGTGAAGAAAGTAACTGCACATGTGGAAATAGCAAGAGCACGAGAATTAGAGTGGAGCCTAAAGACGTGACTGAATGCCTGCAATCTCGTGATCAAACCTGAATGGATGAGGAGTCGCTTCTTATGGGTGAGCAAAGGAAGAAGCTTTTTGAGATGGAATCCACTCCTGGTGAAGATACCGTGAACATTGTTAAAGTGACTCCAAAGGACTTAGAATATTACATCAACTTATTAATAAAGCAATGGCAGCACAGGAAAGGACTGACTCCAATTTTGAAGGAAGATCTACTGTGGCTATTGATCTACACACGCCCCAGAGAAATCTTTTACCAAAAGAAAAGTCAATCAATGTGGCACACTGCATCGTTGTCGTATTTTAAGAAATTTCCACACCTACCTCAACCTTCAGCAACCACCACCCTAATCAGTCAGCAGCTATCAACGTGGAGGCAAGCTCTTCCACCAGCAAAAAGATTAAGACTCGCTGAAGGCTAAGATGATCATTAGCATTTTTTAGCAAGATGGTATTTTTAAATTAAGGTATATACATTGTTTTTTCAAACATAATACTACTGCACACCTAATAGACTATAGGATAGTATAAATATCACTTTTACATACACATTTTGGAGACTGAAAAATTTGTAACTTGCTTTATTACAATATTCACTTTATTGCAGTGGTCTGGAAATGACCTTGCAATACATCTGAGTAAGCCTGTCACTTAAACTTACAGCATCCCAGTTTCCTCATGTGAATAATGATGTCTATCTCATAAATGGTAAGAATTAAATAATACAAAAAGTGCTTAGAATATAATATGCCTGGCACATTATAAATGTTCAATTAAGGATGGCTAATGCAATGATGATGATAAAATCATAATTTGTGTTTATTTTAGATCATTTATACTCTAGCAGACCTAGATCCTTTCACACTGGATTTAAAGAAGTCAGAGAACAGGGATAAACAACTAACATAACACCTTTTCTGGCTGTATTTACAGAGAAGTAGCAGGAGAAGTAGGCCAGCTTGGCAGGATTTTGTAGAGATAGAGCCATTTCTTTTTTTCTTTTCTTTCTTTTTTTTTTTTTTTATTTGAGACAGAGCCTCAAGCTGTCGCCCTGGGTAGAGTGCCATGGCATCACATCTCACAGCAACCTCCAACTCCTGGGCTCAAGCGACTCTCCTGCCTCCACCTCCCAAGTAGCTGGGACTACAGATGCCTGCCACAATGCCCAGCTATTTTTTGGTTGCAGCCGTCATTGTTGTTTGGTGGGCCCGGGCTGGATTCGAACCCGCCAGCTCAGGTGTATGTGGCTGGAGCCTTAGCCGCTTGAGCCACAGGCGCCAAGCCAAGATGGGATCCATTTCTAGAATTACTAAGAATTTCCTTTTCTAAGGAATCCTATTCTTTTCCTTTAAAAATGAATCACAGGCAGTCCCTGAGTTTGTTCTTAAGTTGAATTTTTGTGTAAGTTGGAACAGGTACATTTAACTATTACCTGTAAGAGCCTCCACTCGTAAGTGTGAGTCATATGTTAGTTAGGTGTTCATAATTAGGGGACTTAGTGTAATAGTCCCTGTCCATAACTGTGAACTGTACATAAATCAGAGGAGTAATCTGGGGACTGCCTGTATATAATCTAGACATTAATTATAAAGCCACATGGCCAAAAGCCCTTCCCACAAATAACTGTCCACACAACACCACTTCATTTCCCTTACATTGCCCTGGCAAGGTCTAACAAAAGCTACAAGAAGATGAATGGGCTGTGTAGAGTGACCTGGAGTTCAACTGATACAGACAGCTGAATTCATCAATATGGGCAACAAGTTCTATATCAGAATTCCATCCATTCACAGCAGCTTGTACAATCCATTCTTGTCGCAAGCATGCAATTAAGTTTATAAAAGTCAAGTAAACCATATTCCTAACAAAACTGCCCCACAGTTAAGACCCAGCCCTCTCATGCCACCATGGTTTCACAAATAACACATTTAGAAAGCCCAAATTGAGCACATATGAGGTAGGACAATTACATTCTAGATCTTATCCTAGAAAAAGCATCCCATACCTCATTGCTGAATATCACTATAATCACCTTCAAAGTATTGCCCTGGTAAGCTATGCAGTGACACCAGCACCTAGTCTACCCTTCAAAGCAATTTTGGAACTTGTTTTCTGAGTGTCATCGGAGCTGTCATTCTATTACCCTTGATACCCTGAGTGTCATCAAAATATCTTCCTGTCAATATTTCCTTTATCTTTGGGTAAAAAGTCATTGAGAGTCAGATCAGGTGAGTTGGGGGGGTTTTCCAAAACAGTTATTTGTTTACTGGTTAAAACCTCCCTCTCAGACAGTGCCCTGTGAGCTGGTGTGCTGTTGTGATACAAGAGGCACAACTTTCTCATGCCAAGATTTTCAGTTATGATTTTCCTACTTCTCTATCGATGTTTACCTGGTCTGCTATGCTTCTCACAGTCAATTGAAGATTTTGATGCACAATTCAACGAGTTTTTGCAATGTTTTTGTCAGTTCTGTTGGTTCCTGGCTGCCCTCACCTCTCTTCATCAATGACACTTCCTCTCCCCTCAGAAAATCATTTAATCCATTTGTACACCACCGATTTCTTCATGGCGTTATCCCCATAAACTTGGACTAACATGACCCAGATTTCACTTCCACTCTTGCCAAGTTTAACAAGAAATTCATGAATGTCTGTTCATTGCTCTAATTCAAGCTCTAAGATTCTTCCAACAGCACACAAAAAACACACAACAATAATGAACAACACTCAGCAAGGTACGAGCCCACATCAACATGAACACAGCAGTGAAACACTGATATTCCAAGGCTATGAAACCTTACTGAGTTTTTTGTATTGCCGATGGTAAGCACATAGTGGCAAATTCACAAATTTCAATGTTGGACCTCATGTGGGCCAGGTGTCATGATTTGGGCCTGTAATCCTAACACTGTGGGAGCCAAAGGTGGGAGGATTGCTTGAGGCCAGGAGTTCAAGACTAGCCCAAGCAAAACTAAGACCTTGTCTCTACAAAAAACTAGGCGTGGTGTCAAGTACCTACAGTCTTAGCTACTCATGAGGCTGAGGCAGGAAGATCACGTGAGCCCAGGAGTTTGAGGTTGCTGTTAGCAATGAGGGCACCACTGTACTGTAGCTCAAGCCAACAAATATTGCCGGCAACCATCAGAAGCTAGGATGGAGACACGGGACAGATTCCTCCCAGAGCCTCCAGAGGGAATCAACCCAGACGAAACTTTGATTTTAGACTTTCAACCTCCAGAAATGTGAGAAAATAAGTTTCTGCCATTTTAGGTCACTCAGTTAATAGTAATTTGTTCCAGCAATTCTAGGAAACTAATGTAACTATGAAAACATCTATGTAAAGAAAACAGACTAGAAGGAAATCACCACCTACCACTAAGAGTATTCAAGATCGATGACGGAGTTATGCCATTTTTTCCCATAAATAACTAGACTTAGCTTCATTTTCTATATTGCCTAAGCTGCACATTTATTAACCAACAACTTGCTAAAAATTAATTTAAAATAAGAAATAAACCTGCCTTAAAAATGCTGATATCACCAAGATTGTGAATATATATTTTTTTAAATATGAAATCCCAAGCAGTTGGAAACATCTAGTAAATCATTCCACCTCCCAAAACCCAGGCAAACATATGTCTGTGCCTTTCCCCGTGGCTACAAATATTCCAGACCCCAGATGAAGGACATGTTCCCTATTGTCTCCAAATTTTTGGCTTCATAAAGATGAGAGGAGTCTGTCATTGTGATCTCCAAACAACTCAATAAATTGCTGGAGAAGCTCCAAAGGCCCAGTCATCAAGGATGCAAATGGCAGGATCACTCCCGGGTGCCTGACTATGGAACAAAAGACTCAGAGAAATTATATTATCAGGGCAATTTCATAGTGCCCTTGAAGAAAGAAAACACCTGCATTCTTTTAATAAGTCCCCTAGAGGCCTAATTCCTCAGCACTCCAAGTTGGAAGATCCACTCTGGATATTTTATGTACACATAATGAGCCAGTTTTTAAGAATTGTGAAAGCAGTTTCTGCATCACCAAGAAGTTTACCAAACATAAAATCAAATAACGCCCTCATTAAATGCCTTCTGACGGTCAAATGTGCTTGTGCTTGCGTCTGTTTTGCCAACGTGGCACCAAGATCACTAAAACATTGGAGCATATGTTCAAAACCCTGGGTCCAAGGACTGGATAATCACCATCTTGTTTATTTTTATGCGTGTTGACTTAAAGTTGGCCACTGAAGGGATGTACTCTAAAATCCATCCCTTGACTGATGGCTTTTGTGAAGTTTTCCTATAGGAAACATTATGCAAATGGCATTTTTAATGCCCTCCCCCTTCCCAGCCTTCTCCATTCAGTCCAATTTAACACCAAGGTTTTCCACATGCTGCATGCTGCAGATTTGATAGAAAACTGCAAGTGGCCTCCTGCGGAACTGTAAAGCAGGCTGCATTTGAGGCTACATCTTGCAGGCACGTTGTTGATAAGCTGCACACTGCACCCTCTGCTTTGATATGAGTTTCACTTTTAAGACCTCAATCCCCAATAAACCAACTAGCCCAGGGTTTTTCAGATGTTTTGTTCATTGTAGACACCAGTCAGATCTCACCTGACCACAGAGAATGTAAGACTGTTTTCCCCAATATACAGTTTTATATTTACACAAGGTCAAAATGAGAGAGCTAAACATTTTGTTGGTTAAAGTATCTTGAGCCCCCAAATCTGATATCATATCCTGACCCCACTACTTATTACCTGTGTGAACTAGGGCATGTTACGTCACTTCCCTGTTTCCTAATGTTTAAAAAAGTGGAAAATAGGCTCGGCGCCTATAGAACAGTGGGTACAGCACTGGCCACATGCACCAAGGCTGACGGGTTCAAACCCAGCCCGGGCCAGCACAACAACAATGAAAACTGCAACAACAGCAACAACAACAAAAAAAATATAGCTAGGTGTTGTGGCGGGTACCCGTAGTCCCAGCTACTTGGGAGGCTGAGGCAAGAGAATCGCTTAAGCCCAAGAGTTTGAGGTGGCTGTGAGCTATGATGCCACAGCATTCTACCAAGGGTGACAAAGTAAAACTCTGCCTCAAAAAAAAAAAAAAGTGGAAAATAAAAGACAATCATAGGAAAACTGCTTTGAGTAGGACATGAAGTGATACAGGAAAGAAGCTACACACCCAGCTTGTCTCAATGATGTGACCTCCTGGCTATGGCTGCCACCAGGCCAAGAGAACCACAAACCCCGCCACCTTCCTCAAGAACAGCTGAGTCAACATACCTGCACTGGCCATGTCCTTCACCACTGGGGGCCTTGCTGTAATTCTGCCCCCACTCAGCCCCAACAGCAAGTATGCCATCATAATTGGCCAAGCTATGCCCTACAACCACTCTGTGCCCCCCTAAGATGATAAGCACATGACTGCTATGCCAAGCCACTCTCAGGACCCCCAGGGCCCAAGCTTGGAGTGGTTGAAGAGACTGTGAGCACCTCCCTTGATAGGAAGGAAGCTCCCTCTCCCCTACGGCCCTCAAGAAAAATGTAAAATAAAAACAAATAAATAAAATAATAAGTCCCTTTCCACAGCATCTCTAAGACAGGGAGGCCTTAGCCACTTAATGACTTACTTCACACAGCTGTCCCTGCTGACTAGAGACTTTTTGCCAATCTACCATTCATATTATCCTTCCAGCCATGTGCATTCAATCACTGCTTTTCAGTAGACACAAAATCACAAGTCAACACTGGCCAGCCAGCAATGGAAGTGAGTGACCTAGGCCAGGAATAAGACAATAGGGAAGGGTGGGAACTGTGAAAAAGTTGAACACACATTCCATCTAAAAAGAAAGCAGAAATATAAGACCAGAGTTGCCAGATATTATTTTTATGTTTCCTGAGAAAGCCCAGATCTAAATTCTTTTCTCTCTCTTTTTTTAAATCATTTGGGATTCGTTTGAGGGTGCAAAGAATTAGGTTACATTCATTGCATTTGTTAGGTAAAATCCCTCCTATAATTGTGTCCTGCCCCTGAGAGGTGTGCCATACACCATGACCCCCATCCCTCTTCCTCCTCCACTCTCTCCCCTACCTCATTCCCCAACCCCCCCCCACCTTGTATTAGATCATCTACTGCCTTCCTATTAGACTTGAGTACGTTGGATTCTTGCATCTCCATTCTTGTGATGTTTTACTAAGAAGAATGTGTTCTACCTCCATCCAGGTTAATACAAACGATGTAAAGTCTCGTCGTTTTTAGTGGCTGAATAGTATTCTATGTTATACATATAGCACAGCATATTAATCCATTCCTGGTGGGCATTTAGTTTATTTCCATATTTTGACGATTGTACATTGAGCTGTTATAAACAATCTAGTGCATCAAATTTGAATTTTTATATAAAATCTTAAGTAGTCAATTCACAATTTAAATCCATGCAACACTAACAAAATATACCTCCCTACACGTACAGGCCATATCTAATCTCAGGAGTTGCCAGGGTGTACTCCCAGGAGCAAAAATATCTTTGAAGGAACTTAGAAGAGGAAAGTTCTCCTTAAACTCTTGTGATCATGTCAATGGAAATATCTGGCATGGCACAAGAGCCACAAAAACTCATACTTATTAAACAGGCTAGGGAGAAACTGATTAAGAATCGCCTTGATGATGTGTGGTTTTCATCTTGGATGTGAATTTCCATTGACTAATTGGTGGGACATGGGACCCATAAGAGGCTCCTTTTTATATAACTGACCCTAGGGGCAGAGTTTGAAAGCTAGTTTTATAGTTTGCAAACTTTTTTATAAACTCACATGCATACTTCACTTAAACAAGAAATTGTGAGAGTGTAGGGTCCAGTTCTACCAAACTCAATTCACCTGATACGTCCATTCCCCTACACAAGTGTGTGACAATCCATATAAATGTATAATGCTGTGCTAGCAGAAGTCTCATTCACTCCTTTAGAATTCCTAAAGTCCTGTATCAGTAGGGTCTTCATTCTATCTCTTCTGCTTTAGTCCATGAGACACGACTCATCACTCCCATTTAACTAATGAAGGGCTTTGATTCATGGTGGGAAAGTGACTTGTCTATTGCACAACCTACGGTTTCCAGGGTCTTGAATTTAGATTGTCTTCCTTCTCATCCAGTCTTGTCTCCAGTAAACTCTCTTGAAACCACAAGCCAGTATCAGCCCAGCTATCAGCCGTGTACAATGGGAGGCACATTATATGCATTACCCTGAAACAACCTCACAGAACAAGTAAAATCATCACCATTTCTCTGAGGAGAAAACCAAGGCCCAAGAAGGTGAAGTCACTAGCCCAAGGCCATTTAGCTAATGAGAGACAGAAGAAAGACTACAATCCCAGCAATCTGTCTTCAAACCCTGTCTTTTTAACCACTCAGTTAAAATGCTACCATATAAGCCCTTACAAGCTTCATAGAAGTTTCTATAACACAGGCTGGAAATTGACATTTCTCCCCAGAGATCATCCCCCACGGCTCTCCCATACACAGACAGGTAGAACCTCCTTGACCTTAAAAAGCTCAAGATGTGGGAAACATTCCCACTAAGGAATGCTCCTTCTCTCCATGGGGAAATCTCTTTGGGAAACTCATTAATCACAACGTTAAAGGATAACCCTTGAGCTTTCTGAACCAAGAGACCACACAATAACAAATTTATTAGGTTCTCTCTCATCCCACCAGCCCTAATCTACAGAGGTGTTAGGATGAATGACAACCTTTTGACAGAATGTGGGTATCACTTTCATGATTAAAAACAAATACAATTTATTTGGAAAAAAACATGACTGACATTGATGCTCTGTGTTTTCTCATTATTCATCAGCCACAAGTTGTCACTCAGAGTAATTAAACAAAAATTCATTACCAGGGTGCTGTACAAGCAGAGATATTTCAACATTTCAGTCCAAGGAGCACACAAAATACTCAAATTTTTAAAAGAATGAGGATGGAAACTGTCGCTATCATTCTGGAGGACAACTCAGCAAGCACTCCGAAAATTTTAAATGTTAACATTCTTTGGCCTAGAAATTCCAATTACACCACAGAAACATAAAATTGGGCAAATATATACACTAATATGTTGTAGTATAATAAAAGCTAGTGAAGCCAGCATCGTATGATACGTAACTGGGAACAATTGGGCAAATACATACACTAATATGTTGTAGTATAATAAAAGCTAGTGAAGCCAGCATCGTATGATACGTAACTGGGAACAAAGGAAAACAACCAAAGTGGTCATGAACAGAAAAATTAAAAAATTGTTTTTTTTCCTTTGAGACAGAGTTGCCCTCAGTAGAGTGCTGTGATGTCACAGCTCACAGCAACCTCAAACTCTTGGGCTTAAGTGATTCTCTTGCTTCAGCCTCCTAAGTAGCTGGGACTATGGGTGCCCGCCACAACGCCTGGCTATTTTTTTGTTGTTGTTGCAGTTGTCATTGTTTAGGTGGCCCAGAGCGGGTTCAAACCCTTCGCACTCGGTGTACCACTTTCAGCAACGAAGTTCTTTTTCTTTAAACAGAGTCTCTGTAGCCCAAGCTAGAGAGCCATGGCATCAGCCTAGCTCACAGCAATCTCAATTTCTGGGATTCAAGCAATCTTCCTGACTCAGCCTCCCAAGTAACTGGGACTACAGGCACCAGTCACCTCATCCAGCTAGTATTTTCTATTATAATAGAGACAGGGTCTCACTCCTGTTCAGGCTAGTCTTAAACTCCTGAGCTCAAGAGATCCTCCCCCTCTCAGTCTCCCACAGTGCTGGGATTACTGGCATGAGCTATTGCACCTGGCCAAATAGAGAAATTATTGACTCAAGTGATAATCTGTACGGTAGATTCTAAAAGCTAAAAAATGTATTCCATCTTTTAGTGCTTTACATGCTGACATAGAAAAATATTCCAAAAATATTTCTAAATATGAAAAACAGTAAGCTATCAAAGACAATACATAGAATGTACATGTTCTATAAAGTAATATTTATATAAATTTGAATGAACCTAAGGAAACATATATCTCCAGCTTAGGGATCAGCAAACTGATTTCTGATACAGCCAGGTGGGTAAATGCTTTCACTTTTGTGGGCCATAAGGCTTGTCTCAACTTCTCTGCCATTACAAAAGCAGCCTCCAATGTAACTAAATGAACAGGCATGGCAGTGTTCCCATGAAATTTTATTTATGGACTTTGAAATTGAAATTTTGTGTAATTTTTACATACCACAAAATGTTATTCTTCTTTTGATTTTGTTTCAACTATTTAAAATGTAAAAACTATTCTTAGCTAGTAGGCTGTACAAAACAGGTAGCAAGCTAATTTTGTCCCACCAGATAGTTTGCCAACTCCTGGTCTAGAAAGTATGATTAAGGAGAGTTTTCCCCTCAATGGTATATATGTTTAATAGATGTATGTGTATGAAAGAGAGATTTTAGTATCTTCTCTAATAGCTGTATCTATTTCAAAAACCAGAGAGATTAATATTGATACATTTGGACAAAATGATATATTTACTCTAGAAGAAAATCCTATGGGGTATTTCATCTTCTGCTAGATACATTATTAATGCCCATGACATAAGGTGAGCCAATCAGCAACCTTCTTAGCTGCTTAGTATCCTTCTCCCTGCCTTAAAGATTCTAGGCAAAAAATCAATCTCTCGATATATTTCTCTCTCTCGCTCCTTGTTTTTCCTTTTCTCAGCACATCAGTTAACTGAGAAAGAGTGTTTTCCTCCCCAAGCAAAATAATCAGTGGGAATGCATATCTTAGCCAAAGGACAATCCACTACAGGAAACCAGGCCAGCATCACCTCGAATTACCGCCTCAGTCATCGATCAACACAATCGCCAGGGCAACTAAGGAAAGATGCTTTTGAAGGCACAGTCTAGGCTGGCCGAGCCAGCGCTGACTCTGGAGCAACTGCAGCGTGGCCAAAGTATCCAGCCTGGAGAGGCTGAGGCCGGCCATTGTCTAGAGACAAACTGCTCTGCATAATTATAATGACTTCACAGTGCTCCCCCTGCTCTGGGCTTTCCTTGTCAGCTGCCCATGAAAGTGGGACTCCAGGAGGCTTGTTTGGAAAGCCCGCCTTTTAATGCTTGAGTCAAATCTACATTTATCAGCAAAGCTGAAGCGTTAAAGGGATTACAAGGGGCTTAGAATCCACTGGAGGTTCATTGATCTGGTCTTGCAAGCCTCATCTCCACATGCCCTTTAGAAATAGCTTTGGTCTGTTCCCTGGTTCTTCGGTTGCCTTTCATTTTACCACCATTCTCATCCAGGGTGCAGGGGATGTTTCCTCTAGCACTGATTCCAGAAGATTCTCAGACTCTTATTCTAAACCAAGAGAAGCTACTTGCATATTCCCCTAGACAATGGTACAGAGCAGGGGTCAGCAAACATTTTTTGTAAAGAGCCAGATATTAAATATTTTAGGCTTTCACGGCCATACAATCTCACATGCAACTATCACCTGTGCCATTATAACATGAAAACAGCCATAAATAAGATGTAAACAAATAGTCAAGACTTTGTTCAGATACTATTTTATTTATGGGCACTGAAATTTGAATGTAATATAATTTCCAGGTGTCATGAAATATTATACTTCTCTTTGACTTTTTCGCCAACCACTTAAAAATGTAGCTTATGAGCCATACAAAACAGTAAGAAGGATCAGATTTGACCAGTTTTGGGTCAGTTACTTGAGCCTGTTCTAGACCCTAACAATTCAAAGTATGGTCCCTAGACCACGAGCAGCAGCCACCCTGGAGCTTGTTAAAATGCAAAATCTTTTAGGAGGCTGAGACAGGAGCACTAGGAGTGTGAGACCAGCCTGGGCAATATAGTGAGATCTCACCTATAGAAAATAATGTAAAAGGGGTGACGCCTATGACCCAAAGGGGTAGGGCGCTGGCCCCATATGCTGGAGGTGGCGGGTTCAAACCCAGCCCCAGCCAAAAACTGCAAAAAAAAAAAAAAAAAGAAAAAGAAAGAAAGAAAATAATGTAAAAGAATTAACCAGGCTTGGTGGCACTTTCCTCTAGTCTTAACTAATTGGGAGACTGAAATGGGAGGATCACTTGACCCTAAGAGTTTGCAGTTACAGTGGACTAGGATGTCACTGCACTCCAGCCTGGGTGACAAAGGAGACCCTGTCTCAAAAGAAAAAAAAAAAAAAAAAAAAAAGAAAGAAAGAAAAGAAAGAAAGTAAAAGAAAGAATGACAGGCAAAATCTCAGGCCCTGCATCAAACATATACAATTAGAATCTGAATTTGAACAAGATCCCCTGGTAATTCACATACAAGTAAGGTTTGAGAAATCCCAGAATGCTGAATTTTGAAGTCAGAATACTATTGACTGTTTGGCTGTACAACCTGAGTCAAGTTTCTCCTCTTCTCTCAGATTCAGTTTCCTTACCTACTAAAACAAGTGTAAATAATTACACCTATTTCCAAGGGCTGTCATGAATGATAAGATAGAAAGGATATATAAAACATTTGCCTGGAAATTATCAATGTTTTAAAATTGGTAACTACTGGAAAAGCATACTATTCTTAAAAACCTTTTTTTGGAGAGATGAGAATGGCTCATTCAGGATCTGCAAACTCTAATCATTTCCAGTACCTAACAGGTAACCTAAATATTTGAAGAGAACACTTACCTAAACCAGAATGTTGGGGACTACAGTGAACCAAAGTCATGCCCAACTAAGGGGACACTACTCATGTCCTGCCAGTTACTGTCACACAGAAAAGTGGCCCTCGGGTTACCCCATCTTCACATGTTTCATGAGAGGCTGGAAACCTGGATTATAATGTTAGGAAAAAGCCTCTTGTATATGCTGTGCAGATCAATCAAAACCTGTCTGCAGGCTAGATTTGACTCAAGTGGCTCCAGTTGGTGGTCACAGCCTTAGAATAAGTAATAAGAGGTAGTGAATCACAAGAAAATGAGCTAACTCCGGTTTTGGAGCCAAATTCCAGGATCATTATCCCTTGCCAAGTGACCTAGAGTAAGTTATTTAACAACCTTCATCCTCAGTTGTCTCATCAGGGAAATAATCAAAGCTGCCTTATAAGATTCGGTGAGAATTAAATTACAATGTATCTAAATGATGGAAGCAGGATCCCCAACAGAGTAAGACTCTATTGCTGGTGTTGTTTGGGTGTTACTATTACTCCCCATCAGTTCCTAGGCAGGTAGAAAGCAAATCCTTACTGTAAAAATGGCTATTTTTCTCTCTGTGTTCAAACTGGTTCCAAACAAGCAAGCCCAATTAACCTCACTTGAAAAGCTATCTTATAGCACAGCACACTAAGTGCTTAGTTATTCATAATTTCATTCTGGCTACAATCCATGAAGAAGCCTTCATCTTCCTCTTAATGACATCACCTTCCACCTCTCAGCCTTGTGGAATTTCCTCTAAACCACCTTGAGGTGATGCCTCTCCCAGGCTAGGTCACCAGTTGGGAGCAGTGGCCACCTTTGTTCCTCAGCTGCCCTGCATCAAGTAAAGGAGAGAGCTCCTGCTGCCAATTGGGAGCCTTCTGTTCTCCAAGACACATAAATTCTTGTTTACGTCTTTGTTTTAGAAATCTTTAAAAAATTCCCATATTTTCCACCTACAGGCGCAGGTAACAACAAAAGTAGGGAGAGAGTGTGGTCACTCAGAAGAATCCCCCTAAAATATACAAGACTTCCACAGGAACTCAGATGTCTTTCCTCACACAGAGGAAGACTCAAGGTGGGAAAAGCAATTTACCATACACAGTGCTGTTTTAACTCAGGGCCACTCCATCTCCAATGTATACAAGAATCAGCTGGGGATCTTGTTCAAGCTCAGGTTCTCATCCAGTGGGTCCACAGGAGGGTCAGAGATTTTGCATTTCTAACACGCTCCCCAGATGATGACACTGCTGATTCCTGCACCAGGTTCGAATCAGCACAATCCTCCACCATTGCTTTAGATCTCTGCTCAGACATTACCTCCTCTGAGATCCCCTCCCTGGTCACTTTATCTAAAATGCGGTTATTACTGGAATGAAGGCAGGAATCCTGTCTGCTTGCTTCTTTGCTGTGTCACACAGCAAGCGTGCAAACACTGGTTCTGTAGACATCCCAATTTGACAAGTTAAGAAAATGAACTCTGAGAACCTAAGTCATTTGCCCAAGGTCACACAGCTTGTTAAAGCCAGAACAAATGCCAGCCCCGCTCTGTCTGGACTTCAAAGCCCCACCATGCCAGAGGGAAGCAAAGTTTGTTTATAACATGCTTCCTCCCTAGAACTTTAGGGTCTTCATGCTGGAATGCAGAAACACAATTCTATCCTGTTTGTAAGGGATGCCTGCTGTGTGCACAAAGGACTGCAAGGGAACTAAGGTGGAGCAGACAGGACAACTAAGGATGACAAAGTGACTGAGGCCAATGAGTGGATCTCAGGGCTGGTTGGTATTTGGGTAAGGGAGGTTTTCCACTCTCCCTGGGTCAAACCAAAGGTGCCTTCAGCCTCTCTGTCAAGGGCTCACAGGGTCTCCAGTCAGAGGAGCAGAAAGTGGATTTCAAACTGCCGAAAAGCAGATCAAGCTTTAACCCAGACACGGCTGCTCGTCCCTCTTCTCCAAAAGGTCATCCATAAGAATGCCTATGGGGAAAAGGAGGGGGCCAGAGCACGGAGCTTTCTTTCCAGCAATGGGTGGAAATGCTATAAAAACCCTATTCATGGAGCCCAAGGGAAGCCTTCTGCTGGTAGTAGGGAAATTGATAAGACATGAGAATGTGACTCAGGCTGATGAAAGGGTCTCTTTCCAAAAGAACTGCTTCATAATGAGCTGAAAATAAAACACTTGTTTTCCCATTAGAAAATTAGCTGGGTTAAAATGGCTTAAGGTTCTCCAAAAAGCTATAGTCCTGAAGGTCTAGGCCCCTTAGGAATGCTAGTTATATCTCCTCCTGAACAGTGGTTGAGAGGAAACTAAAAATAATTAGCAAAATTAGCAAATATTTACTATGTCCCTGGGAGAGGACAATGTGTTTTCAATATCTTATTTAATCCCTCCAATAAGGAAAGTACTATTATTATGCCCACTTAGCAGTAGGGAAACTCTAGGGAGAATTTGTCACTGATGAGAGGTTAGAAGTCACAGCCCAGGAGGATCACTCAGGTTAAACCTCCACATTGCACCACTGTGCCCCACAAGGCCTCTGGCCAGAAGTTAACCCGAGGATTGCAGAGTTGGGGAGGAAAGGGAAGTTGGAAATCACTCACCCTGCTATTTATCACGCTGCCTTCCACACCCCCATTAGAGCCCAAGATGGATTAAAAAGAAAGCCATCACGCTCAGCGCCTATAGCTCAGGGGCTAGAGCGCCAGCCACATACACCAGATCTGGTTCGAGCCTGCCAGGCCTGCCAAACAACAATGACAACTCCAACCAAAAAAGAGCCAGGCATTGTGGTGGGCATCTGTAGTCCCAACTACTTGGGAGGCTGAGGCAAGAGAATAGCTTAAGCCCAAGAGCTTGAGGTTGCCGTGACATAGTGAGAATGTGTTTCAAAAAAAAAAAAAACAGCCAATAGTAGTTCTGCCCTACTGATTTATCAAACAAGGCTTCTTCACTTATCCCCACATATACCCACTTTCATATTTGGGATGCACAGGGGCCTACCCAGAACACACCTATTTGGGCTAAAACATTTGCACAACTGATGGATGTCTATGTCTGCCAATTACATATTTATAAGGTCGCCTGCCTTGAGTATGTCACAGAAGTTATTAAATGCTCAGGAGCAATAAGGGTTGCGCTCAGTGCCCTGAAACAAAGGCAAAGAGCCTGCCAGACCCATATGAGCCAGGAACAAAAGCATTTAATTTCTGAAGGAGCTGGTTGGGAGTTTTCTTATAACTGGATGCCCAGCACACATTACAAATAGGGGAATGCAGAGACATGAATAGAAAGGGAGAAAAAATCAGGGCAGAATTTTCTACCTAGTATCCAGAAACAGCCTTCTTCAAAGAAGCATATGAGTGGTGCAGAAAGGAAGAAAGATGCGCTAATCCAAGAAAGCACGTGTCATGATACTAGACAATTTTCTTCTGTCACCAGTTTTCTCCTTTTTATGAAGATGCCAGGCAGAATTCACCTCTTCTCTTTATATCACCAAACTGAGAGCCTGTAGGCTTGTACCACAACTTTTCCCAACCAGAGCCCCAGCCACCAGATGCTTTGGGAGGGCACCCAGATCTCTTGTCTCCCAAACATAATCATTCCAATCCAGGCTGGGGCTGCCTGGAAGTCAACATTCAAGGCACATTAATAAGAAACATCTGGCCACCAAAGAGGGTTGACACAGTGCAGGCGGGCAGTGCTAGATTTGTGGTTGGGACCCACAGTTACAGGGGCTGAATTATAAACACAACTGGAAAACACCAGCTGGTCCAGGGGATCCTATGCCTGCTGCAGTGTGCCACTGGGCAACCCTGCCATGCCCAGGTTGAATTGTTTGGGGGTGAGTTACTAGACACACAGCGCCAGTGGGGGTGTGAGGGACCTAAAGCTCTCACTTCAGGGAAATGCAGCCTGAGACTAGCGCTCAGCATCCCCCTGGCCACCACTTCCACCTTCAATATTTGTAACAGATGTAGCCCTGTTCTTAAAGGAACAGCCTTTGCATTCTTTCCACGTGACTTATGGGGGGTGGGGGGCGAATATATTTGTATCTATATGTACGTGAGTATTTTTTTTTTTCTCGCTGCAGTGTCTGTAGTGCGTTTAACGCATCCTACCTCCATTTATGCAAGGCGAACCCAGGGCACTGGTCACCACAGGCGTTACATGGCTGGCCTCGCTCTATCCTCCCCAGTCCGGTCAACTTCAAAACAAAAAGACAACACACGCATGTCTCCAGCACAAGGCTCCCTCCAAAGCCCCACTTGTGTCCCAGGCAGGACGACCTGACCCTCCCACCCCAACTCCTGGGTGATTTCACTCAACTCTTTCTTTCCGATGTGGGGACCCACCCTGGGCCGGGAACTGTCGGTGCCCCAAGGGTGGTCTCCTGCCTGGGGAAGTGTGTGCGGACCCACGCGGGCTACCTCCAGCGTGGGCACCAAACCACCAAGAAAGGGCCATGGCTGGGCTTTGTCTCCCCCAGACACCTTGGTCACGGGTTTCTAAGAAACAAAAGCAAGACCTTTCAATTCCCTAGAGTCCGCGAGAAGCGACCATCGCGCGCCCGCCCTGGACTGGGCTGGTGTTCCTGGGAAGGGGGCAGCAGAGGACACCCCAAAAGACAGCCCCGAAGTCCAAGTCCCCAGCTAGAGCTCCAAGTGGCTGGACGCCAGAGCTCTGCGGCTGGGATTCCGACTCGCGGTAAGGAAAGGGGCCAGGACTTTCCGGGGCTTCCCCAGACTGTGGCATTAAGGGCCCCGGTTCGGGTCTCACTCTCGCTCCGTCTGGGGGTGTCGGAGCGAACCCCTCCCGCGCCCGCGAGCGCTCTCTCGCAGCCCCGACGCGCCCCGCCCGCGGGGCCGGCTTACCTGGGGCCACAGGTGCGCGGCCGCGGGGCGGAGGGGGGCTGGGCGCCGACGCTCGCGGCCGCCTGGAGGTACCCGGCGATCGGCCCCGCTCGAGTGGGGGACACTCACCGAGCGGCTGGAGAGTCTTTTCCGGGAGCTCCGGCTGAACATGGCCGGGCGCCTCCTGCACGCAGCGCGGTCGGTCGGTCCGTCCGTCCGTCCGTCCGTCCGTCCGCGCCGCGGCCGGGAGGGCGGGTCGCCTGGGCGGGTACCCTCGGCGGCCGCCGGCCTGGCTGTCTCCGCCTCCCAGCCCCCGGCTCGCTCGGGAGCGCACGCCTCCCCCTTCTCTCCTCCCTCTGCCTCTCCCTCCCCGCCCGCAGGTCCCTCCCTCTCTCCTGGCGGCCCCCGCCCTCCCCGTGTTCGCCCCGCGGTCCGGGGCTCGTCCCATCCCTCCCCTGCACCCGGCCGTGGGGACTTTCTCTCTCCCCCCGCCCCCCGCGGCCCTGCCCAGTGAGTCTAACTCGCTCACCTCACCTGGTCCCGCCCCCGAAGCCTTTTCCTCACCCTTTCCCCAAGTTAGGGGCAGGGACCTCCTGCTGCTGTCAGTGAGGTAGGGAAGTGGAAACGCGAGGATGAGGGTTGGTTTTCTTAAATTAAGGTATAATTCACGTATAGTAAAATTCACTGTTTTTAGTGTACAGTTTTGCCAGACTTGACAAATGTAAACAAATGTGCAACCACCACAATCAAGATATAGAACCATTACCATCACCCCCCAAGATGGACTATTTGGAATCTAGTTAATGGTCACTGGGGATTGATAGATGAGGAAAAGGAGGATAAATTATGTCCCCGTCTAATTGTACAGTGCCTGGAATATAGTAGGTGCTCATTAAATAATTGTTGAATCAATCCATGCGAGCTCTGGAGCCACTGTGCCATTGTTCCCATTTCCACCACTTACTAGTTGGTCATCTCCCCAAATTAACCTCTTTGTGCCACTGTCTCCTTGACAATAGAAAAAGGACATAACAAGAATCCTTATCTCACCCTGTTGCTGAGAGAGGTGAGTTGAGACATGGTAGTTGTTATAATAGGCACAAACTAAGGCTGATTAAAGATCAGCTGTCAAAAAAAAAAAAGGTAAGGTGTAAGTGTGAGAGGTACAGGCCATGTGGCCTACTTATCATTGATGTTTCAGCTCAAATATCACTTCCCTGAGAGAACCCTCCTGACCCCTGATGTACATACATCTCTGCACACCACATGCTCTCACACAGCAGGTAGCATGCATTGAAATGATCTTGTTTGCTTATTTATCTGTCCTCTTCCAAACCCAAGCTGCCTGACTGAAAGGACATTGACTTCTTCATCTCAGGCACTCTAGGGCCTATAATGGTGCCTGCACATAGTAGGTACACATTGAATGTTTATTGAAAGATGTCGTTCCTGTCATTGTCAAAAAAGATAACTGTCCCTGTTCAGCATTTTACAGATGAGACCCCAAACTTTACTGAAGAAAAGGCATTTTCCTGGGATATCACAGTAAATTAGTGGCAGGGCAAGTCTACCTATACCCCAAATTCAAAAGAATAGGATGACACAACTCAGATACCCCCAGTCTGTTGGTGTTAGCTGATCCTCTTCACTGCCCAGCGAGTGAAATTTGGTTTGGTTTTTAGGAGTAGGGAGAGGCAAGGAAGGCCTTTGCCTGTGGAGCAAAATGTATAGGGATTAACAAACTCTGTAATCAAGACAATATTTTTTTTTCCTTTTTTTCTTTATTAAGTCATATACACATAGATCATGAATACATTTATGCATATGTGGAGTACAATGTGTTGTTTTTTTATACAATCTGATGTGCTTACATCAAACCAATCGATGTAGCTTTTTTTATACACTATTCTAAAGAATCTGTTAATGCCTCAAAATCCCATGGTAACCAAAATATCATCATTTAAAATAAAAACATGATCCAACCTTATGTAGCCCTTCCTCACTCACCTTTGCCTTAATCCTGGCCTTGGTAAAAAAAAGTACTGCAAAACTCAGTGACATTATTTATATTGTACAAGGCCTGACAATTAAGTTCATGAACTTGCCCCTGTGTGCTTACATTGGCAGCACTGTACAAACAATTCAGTAAGGTTTCATAACCTTGGTATATGAAGATGTCTCACAGCTGTGTTAGTGTTGATGTGTGGTGGTGTCTTGCTGAGTGGTGTTCTTGATTGGTGTGTGATTTTGCATGCAGTCTTGAGACTGTCAGAGCTTAAATTAGAACAACGAACATTCACTAAATTTCTTGTTAAAGTTGGCAAGAGTGGAAGTTAAGTCAGGGATGTGTTCATCCAAGTTGTTGGGGATAATGCCATGAAGAACACAGCAGTGTACAAATGGATTAAATAGTTTTTTGAGGGGAGAGAAAGCATTGCTGATGAAGGTCAGGGCAGCCAGTAAGGAGCAGAACTCATGGAAACATTACAAAAATTTGTTGAATTATGCGTCAAAATTACCAACTGACTGTGAGAAGCATAGTAGACCAAGTAAACACCAATAGAGAAATAGGAAAATCTTGACTGAAAATCTTGGCATGAGAAAGGTGTGGTTCTTACATCCTGATAATGTACCAGCTCACATGGCACTGTCTGTTGAGGGAGTTTTTAGCCAGTAAACTAAATAACTGTATTGGAACACCCTTCCTACTCACCTGATCTGCCCCCCAATGACTTTTTTCTTTACCCTAAGAAACAGTGAAAGGAAGATATTTTGATGACACTCAAGACATCAAGGGTAACAGAAAGGCCAGCTCTGATGGCTGTTCCAGAAAAGGAGTTCCAAAATTGCTTTGAAGGGTAGACTAGGAGCTGGCATCAGTGCACAGCTTCCCAAGGGAAGTGGCTAGAAAGTAATGAGAGTGATATTCAGCAATTAGGTGTGTAGCACTTTTTCTAGGATGAGTTCATGTACTTACTTGTCAGACCTTCATATTTATCTATGTATTCACCCCTTACCACCACCATTAGATGGTATACTCACAGAGGATAAATGCCATAGCTTTTTCATCTCTTAATTTTCCCAGGCTTAGCACAGGGTCAGCTTATTTTAAATGCTCAACAAAAATTTGTTAAATAACTAAACAGAAGGTAGTGGGGGGGAGGGGGAGATGTCAGCAATCGAAACCTCAGATTATACTCCGCACCGGGGCAGAATGTTCACTTGACCTTCTCAGCAGGGCTACCACACACCCAGCTCTGCTGCACATGGCTTCATGTCTGGTGGAAAGGGTCGGGGTATTTGTATTTTCATTATGAACATTTTTAGCAAAGGCCAGTAAAAATCAGTACATTACAAATTTACAGCAGAGGAAAGGCACATGTCCTAAGGAAGTGACACCTTATTGAATTCCCTCAAAGGAACTCCAAGAATTAGGGCAGGTGTCTTGTCCTGCATCTTGCTTCTGCATAGGTGGCTGGTGAAGGATGCAATAGCAACACCCTTGGGAACAGGGTTTAAGTGTTTCTGGGCCTTTAACTTCTATTGCCTGGGCAAAGAGGGTATTCCAAGAAAATGTGCATGGACTCTAAATGTTGTTTAGATAAACACCCCATACACACAAATATGGGTCCAAGAATTTCTTCTGACTTCTGCCATAAAAAGAACCTTTCCCCCTTTAACCTAGACCCCGCTGGTCTATTTCCTCTGAGCAGGAGCCTGTATTCCACTAGCTTATTTACTCGTAAGGCTCATGTATATGAAGCAGTATCTTCCTTATCTATTGAACAACCACTTTATCCTGCTTAGGAAGATAAAGTTTAGTAAC
Organism: Loris lydekkerianus; assembly: GCA_963574355.1. NCBI lineage: Eukaryota > Metazoa > Chordata > Mammalia > Primates > Lorisidae > Loris > Loris lydekkerianus. The sequence goes on along the minus strand of CAUYPK010053712.1, from coordinate 26,600 downwards.
CCTGGAAGGAAAAAGCATTCTTGCTATCAGCAGTAGGTGAACAGTAGACACTTATCTTTTACTTTATCACTGCATTTGCCATTCACAGACATCTTTGATGCATGTTCTTTCCTCATCTCTCAAAGCAATACAATTACTAACAGAACTTGAAGAGATCCTTGTACACAATTGTTAACATGGGAAAACGCCTTTGCCACAATGTAGAGTGGAAAAACAAAACTAGGATAGATTGGCTGTAATTAGTTTTAAACTATGCAACAAGAAACTGGGAAGAAGTATCCAACACATTAAAATGGATTGATGGTAAAACTATAAGGCTTTTTTTCTTTCTGCCTTTTAAATATAGTAATTATAAAGGACATGTGTTCATTTTATAACTAGAATTGTGAAAGTATTTATCTAAAATTGAGAGTTGTGCCCTTGTTGCCTGAGGTCTTCTAACATGGGGCCTAAATCAGGTGTAGCAAGAAGCTGTGTGTCCCACTTCCCTTGACCTATATATAGGTTCTTGTCTTCTATAGGTTGGCTTTTCTATTTTTTCTTTACATAAATCTGTGACTTTCAAGCCAGGTGAAGCTTCCGGCCCACTGTTCCCACAGAGCTGCAGGAAACCTCAGAGATGTGTCCGTAAAGTACTTTCTAAAATAGAGAACACAGTACACCCTCACCCAGGGGAACATTTATTTCTGTCACCTACCAGAAACAATTCTGCATGTGGCAAAAGGGGGTAAGATCTCCCTGAATAGTAGTCAACACTTAGAAGCTCCATGAAAGCATCCTCCGAATCAGAAGTCTATAAATGGTAATTTGCAAAAGAATATTTAAAGCCGTGGGTGGTGAGGAGTTAAGGAGGATGACGGGACAGAGGATTCTCTCGTAGTGGGAGGGTTATAGAGGGCACTCTTCTGGAGTCTACAGATTTTCCTGTCTGGGCACAAATCAGACATATATAATAAATAAATAAATAAAAAACTGAAACCAGGACAGAATTGGAATTAAAGAGACAGTGTCAGTGGGCTATTTCACAGGGATTAAATACTCTTAAATTTAGTAATATATTCTAATATATTTAAAGCAAAAATATTTTAAAAGATAAAAAAGTACTACACTAAGCAGCATATATCCTTTCCTTTGAAAAGCCTTAGAAATTCACAGAGCCATTGGCTCAGCTTATCCTAAAAATTAAATTACAGAAAAAGCACAAATATATGGTTTAAGAGAGAGTCTTATTTCTAAGATAAAGAAAAACAGAAGTGATCTAAATACTTAGCATAAAAGGACCTGACCTGCAACAATCTGTCATGCTACACCCTTTCTGTGATCTTCTGCCCAGGCATAATAATTGATATTGTAGAATAAATGGAAATTTGTGTCAATATTGTTCCATTTGAAAAGTGGGTTTCAAAACAACAAGATAAATTCATATTTGCAGAAGATTTGAGGTATCTGTGACGCTTTCAAAAATACCCATATCTTTATAAAAGATTCTTTTCAAATATTACTGGTTGTGATAATTTGTTTTGAAAAATTGATTTTTCAAGTGGTTTAATAGTATCTCTTTTGCTTATCTAAGTTTTCTAAAATGAACATGTTTACCTTGTATCATAATTAAAGGTGAAAGTATAAAATGATAGTATTTTACTTTTTTAAAGTTCTTGACTAACAGAATACAGCATTGGGTTTTTGTTTTACTTTAGGTGGTAGAATTGAATTTAGATTTCTTTCTTTTTCTTTTCTATATATTCTCGATTTCTATATGAAGCAAGTGTTGTTTTGAATTAAGAAAGATTTTTAAATTAAAAGTATAAATGGATTTTAAATATGCTTAAACGATTACCTTCCAAGACTAATATTAGCTTTCCTTTGGAAGAAAAAAATCTCAAATTTTATTTCTTTGCAATGTTTTAAAATTTTTAGGGTTGTTTTTCCCATGAACATAGCATCTTTTGTAATAATAGAAAAATATGTGCATATTTTTGGTCTCTCTCCTATCACTCCCTTCAAGCAGGGATCTCAGGGCTTTATGATACAGTCTTCCTTGTTTCCTGAATGCCACTATAAAGGCACGAAGATGCAAAGTTGACTTTTTAATAATCCCTTTCACTTGTGCTTTTATAGGGGTCTGCTGTTTGCGGAGTACATTTGTAAGTATTATACTGGAATCCCAAGGCTCACAGTGAGGTCAGAAGAAGAGACAAATGCCTTCTGAGGTGTGTGACTTACCAAATATCACAAGCTGGTAAAAGACACGGTTTCAGAAGAAATGAAGCCTAGGTCTGTTATCCCAGGTTTTCATCATCCCTTCCTGCCTTTGGGGATCGCTTTCTATTACAGTGCTCACTCTATCATTTGTGAACACCTCCCTTCCACATCTCTTTCAGTCTCTCACACACACACACATAGCCAGGATGGATGGGTGTTTCCTTTCCCTATATGCCAGTGGTTCTCAACCTTCCTAATGCCGCAATGTATTTTCATTGTTACAAAGGGATCATGACCCACAGGTTGAGAACCGCTGCACATGCCCTGCTTTGGGCACTGGGTGTGTCCAGAAGAATGGAGCACCTTGTACATTTTAATTCACATGAAAGTGCACTTGAGGAAGCAACATGGGTCTGAGTTAACAGTGAGTTTGGGGGGAGTTGAGTGCACACTGAGGGAACCGAGGAAGTTCGCACTCTACCTCCCCCTTGACTACATTTGTTTCCCATAATCCCTGGCGGCTCCTCCCAGCTGACCTCACAAGGTCACCCCATTCCCTGAGTTTTCCTCCAGTCATTGTTGTATCATTTTTCTGCAATGGGTTTCTCATGGCTTCCATAAAATGGATAGGAAAGGAGGGCTCCATACACACTATTTCCCCTATATCCCTGACCTGTGCTTGAGAGGCAGAGAGAAACCCAGGGTACAGTCTGACACAGAGAACTGAGAGAACTGGTATTTCTCAATTCAAACTCAAATTCTCTCTCTCTCTTTTTTTCTCTCTCTCTATATAGACACACACACATATACAGAGCCACTTGACAACCTCTATCTCACCAGGTTTTGGAATTACTGAGTTGTTCTCGAACTTTCCGTGCTTTTACTTTATAATGGCAGGATGCTGGAGGGCTCAATTGAAGAGATTAAAACAGGTACAGTACACACTATCTGGGTGAGGGGCACATTTATAACTTTGATTCAAACTGTACAAAAACAATTCATGTAACCAAAACATTTGTACCTCTGTAATGTTCTGAAAAAAATAAAATAAAATAAAATAAAAATACAGGTATATATTTTTTTAAAGACTCCAAGTCACAATAGTTCAGCAATGAGGACAAAGCAATTGTGACTATAATGTAGGAGCCGTGGTTGTCCCTGTCACTTGCTCTTTAGCACTAAGCCACTTAGAACAGCCTCTCTCAAATTGCGCTGCACCTTGGGAATGACTTGGAGATCTTTAAAAAATCCTAATGCCCAGGCCACTCCCTGGGCCAATTATATTAGAAACTCTAGGGGTCTGACCCAGACATCAGCATTTTAAGAACTCCTTGTGCAATTCTAACCAGTTGTTCAGAGTTATTGACTACATGACCTTTCAGGCAGAGGCTGCCCATGGGAAGGCAGCTTCTTTGGCTGGGATTTTGCATTGGCTCTGATTTCCTCTTCTTACAGAAGCTGTGCCCAGCTCTACATCCCCTAAAACAGCAGTTCTCAACCTGTGGGTTGCAACCCTTCTGTAATATGAAAATATATTGCGGCATTAGGAAGGTTGAGAATCACTGCCCTAAAACGAGCTCATCAACATGCATGTTAACAGTCTCTAACATATATCTAAAGAAGTCTGGGTTTCTGAAGGGCACTGTGTTTGTTACTCCTGTGTGCAGACAGTCAGGTGTGGAGCACCTAGGGCAGAGTGAAAGTTGGTTTGTCTTATGGCGTATAAGAATGGATGAGGGCTAAAGATAGTGACAGAGAGAAATGCTCTTAGTGGCTGTGTGGACAGAGATTCCGGGGAGAGGTGTATCTAATGGGGATTTTGCAAATAAAATGTTATTCAGTGCCTGAGTTGATTCCATCCCAGGACATAAAGCAGCTTCTGGAAAAACCATATTATTTGCAGATGGTTGGCATGCCTAGATCTCAGGGAATCCCAGAAAGGGGCTGAGCTTTGTGTCAAGGTTGGCAAAGGGCCAGGTCTGATACACGAGGGCTGCCTACACCTGTGCGTCAAGGGTGTAAAATCAATTACCATGAAGTTAATTATGCTCATTGGTCAGCTGTGTTGGAGCAGCTGTGCTGCTCATGCCGCCCTGATAGAGACTCACTGGACTGAGGTCTGGTGAATGCTACCAGAAGAGGCTGGCTTCTGTGCTCAGACAGACCTTGTTCAACAGCCTCTACAAGCACAGAGGACAACCAAACCCACAATGTTAATGAAAGAAAAACATGGACTCCAATTTCAAGAAATGGCACAGGTTTCACTTCTCCCATTCATCCTCGGCTTACCAACAGACAAAGAAATCACTTTGTCATTTCAGTTGAGGCAGAGACTTAGTGTGTTTATAACAGTTTGATCCAATGATCTGGTTTTTCAAGATTTCAACTAATTGGCCTGTCTTACTTTGAATTTCCATGAAGCTTTTTATTTTCTTTCCTAGTAGGAACACCCCCACCACCACCACCACCAAACAACCTTGGCATACTGTCTCGATAAGCCCTTTATTTGGGAAAGTCACCTCTTTTGTCTAGCCCGGCAGTATTAAACCTGGCTACGAACTAGAATAAGCTAGGAAGACTATACTTTCAGGGATCATTTCTATAGTTCCTTAACTAGAATATCCTAGGGAGTTACTTTCTCCAATATGTCATGTCTGGTCCCATCCTAATCAATTAAGTCAGTATTCCTGTGGTGGGATCAGACAATAGATAGCTTTTAAAGCTCTCCAGATAAATTTAAAGTCTAGTCAGGGTTGAAAACCTCTATCTCCTTTTCCATGATTTTACTCATCTGCCTAGATTTACCATCTGTGTGTTTCTATATTAGGTTTACCCTAAAGAGAGAGTACATCTCTTTCACATAGGTAACAGAAGGAAGAAACAGATCAGAACAAGACCTTTAGTTCCTTACTCTTCAAATATCATGTCAGAGACCAGCAGCCTTGGAATTATCTGAGAGCTCATTCAAATTGCATAATCCCAGTAACTCGGAATCTGCATTTAAACAAAACCCTCAAGTGATATGAACACATACTGGAGTTTGAGAACAACACTTATAATTAACTCACAAGCTCATGTCCTCATTACATACCACCCTGCAGCCCCTTCTTGATTTGCCAGGGTAGAGCAATATGGTTCAAACTCTTGAGTTCCCAAGATATTGATTCTATGAAACCCTATTGTGATGCTTCCCCAGACACCATTCATTTTATCCTTGCTACAGCTCTGAGGGGCAGAGTTATTATTATTTATAATTAAAAGAAAACAAGGCTCAGAGAAGTGAAATGAGTTGGCCAAGATAGTGACAGATTTAGTATTTTAAGAGAGGTATATTCGCTTCCAAAGTTGGTTCTCTTTTTAAGAAAACAGGTGTCACACACAGTGCTTTATCTAGAAACAGGTGGGCACAGAGAGTAGGTGAGACAGCTGGTGTGATTCTAGCTCTTTTTACTGTGGACTTAAACTCGTAAGACCCTTTCTCTTGAGAAAAACCAGTTATCCTGCTCCAGCAACCGGTCAGTGGCTCACCCTGGACATGACCAAAAGGAATGTTAGAGTGGTGTTCACGGCACCACTGGGAACTCCCCCAAGAGAGCACTGTCTGGACGCTTCTTGGCGGAACCCTCCTGGACATGTAGTTCATTTCCTCTTCAGCAAAGAATCTGGTCTCTTGAGTATTAAAACTTATGCTTTTCTTTCGTGTTCTCTTCTTGCAAGCCAAAAATCATCAAACCAGATGGCCCTTTCTCTGTCATTTATGGGACATGTACAGTTCAAAATGGTTGTAAAACATAATTGGAACTTAGTTTTAAGTGGAATCAAACCTTCCAACCTTCCTACATAGCTTGCAGCTGGGGTCAGTATGGCCAACATGCTAAGTGCCCATTAAGTCACCTCTTTTGTCTTTTAAACAGGATAATCAATGCCAAGACTATGTTGAAAACTAGATTCAAGCAGAGTTTGCTCATAGTTCTTGAGCTTATAAAATAGATGAGTAATAGACTGAATTGTCATTTTTTTATAAAAGTGGTTGCCAGAATTTGGGTCTGCACTAGGGAGGGCAGCCTAGCTAGTCCAACAAACACTGAGTCTCACAAGCCTATCAAAAGAGCTGTTTCATTTTTACTCACTTCACAGTCTGATGCAAGTGGAGCCAGGGAGTAGGAAGGAAGGGTAAAGGCAGAAGGGAGAGGGTACCCTGCTCTATTCAGAGATATTCAGACCTGCGATTCTTCCAATGGCTATATCTGCCACTTCCACAATTGCACCAGCTAATATAGTCGTCACTAGTTGTATGTTGCATGTGACTATTTACATTTAAATGAATTAAAAGTAAAATTCTACTTCCTCAATCAACTTAGCCACCTTTCTGTGTCCAATAGCCACATGTGGCTAGATGCTACTACCCTGACAGTGCAGAATAGAAGCTTTCCATCATTCCAGAAAGTTTTATCGTACCACTTATGGTAAATTTCAGAACCCCCCACAGATGGTCTGAATCCAGCCTGCAGTACAAAAAAGAGAATAGAAGGTGGGGAATCTGTGAGGATTGGTGGATACATTCCCTCACTAATTTCATTGTTAAAAGCTTAAGACATGGCCTCCCTGCCATCAAAGGATGGTAAGTGTCAACTAGCTTTGTGCCTAGGAAGAAGCAGAATAGCACAGACATACAGGAGCCCTTGGGCATTGCTGTCCCATGGCCTTGTCAGAATTCCAATACTATCTCATACCCTGTTCCTAGCAGAACTAGCTATGCTTCCAGGGAGCATTACCTTATTCCTGATTGGGCCTCATAAATCTTGACTCTTCCTGAAGAAAAATAAATAAATTCAGGTGTCATTGAGGGTTGACTCTTAAGTGCAGGGGCATGGGACATAACAATCAACCACTTCACTTCACAGGAGAGAAAGCCTCATATGACATTCATCTCATCAACAGCAGATGGTGTGGAAGAGCTACTCTCTTACGTTCTAAATCAAGAGTTGGCAACTTTTTCTGAAAAGAGCCAGGTAGGAAATATTTTAGACTTTATGGGTCATCCCGTCTTTACTGAAGCAGCTCAATTGTGCAATTATAGTACAAAAGCCACAGAAGAATGAGTGTGACTGTGTTTCAATAAAACCTTATTTATGAAAACAAGTGGTAGATGAGATTTGGCCCATGAGCACAGTTTGCCAGTCCCTGCTCTAAGTCTTTTACCAGGTCCTCTTCATTCCCTAACAAAACCACTCTTCTCTTCTTCTCATTCCCTCCAAAAAAGAATGATAAGAAGAAAAATGGAAATATTAGTGTATGTCTAGAACCAACACTTGACTGTGCTAAGCACTTTACTTGAGTTCATTAAATAAATTTTCACAACCCTTTGAGTTAGAGTTCATGGTTGCCCATACACACACAGGTTAAGTGGCTTGCCCAGTGTCACACCGTGGGCAAAGAGCAGAGCTGGATCAAAAGCCAGGTTTGGCTAGTGCAGGGGCTAGGATTCTTTTTTTGTAGAGACAGTCTCACTTTACCGCCCTCGGTAGAGTGCTGTGATGTCATAGGAGTCACAGCAACCTCCAGCTCTTGGGCTTCCACGATTCTCCTGCCTCAGGCTCTCGAGCAGTTGGGACTACAGGCAACCGCCACAACGCTCGGCTATTTTTTGGTTGCAGTTCGGTGGGGCTGGGTTTGAACCTGCCACCCTTGGTATATGGGGCCGGCGCCCTACTCACTGAGCCACAGGCGCCACCCAGAGGGTAGGATTCTAAGTGAGGTAGTTCACCTCGCTATAGTCACCGGTGCACAGAGCAGTACTGTTTAACATCCCCTGCTTGGTAATCAGAGAAGAACTTAGCCATAGACATTACCAGTAAGAGGGAACTAGAGCAGGGGATGAGGGGAAAAATATGGACACTAATTGGCACAATTTGTGAACACTTGTGATACCTGCCAGGAGTGGAAAGATGGTAAGAAGAACTTAAGAAGAACTATGTAAACCACTTAGGGCTTGTGACCTTGCAGTGGCAGATAGGGATGTCATTATTTTGATGAACACAGGCTTATTAATATGTAAGGATTCCGAAGTTTAACCCACCCCATCATTTTTAATAACAGGAATTCTGTCTATGACATCAACTTCTCCCCCCATACCCCAGGTGCTGGCTTAAAAAAATGCAAAATCAGGATGTTAAATCCTGATTATAAATTATAAATAGGCTAAGGCAGAGTGGAGGAAAAGGGGAACGATTTTGTTTACCAGGCATTTCATGGGCTTTCCTTTGTTATGGGAAGTCTGCCTGGTGGGAAAGGCAGAAAGAGAGAGGGAGAGCAGGCAGAGAGGTGAAGCCAGGCTAAGTAATTTATTGGTGAGAGAGCATGGAAGTTGAATAAAGAGAGCCAGAAAAGGCATGTGGGCCACTCTCAGAAAGATTTGAGGTTGCGCTGGTGAGTGAGAAGCTCTGGTGGAACTGAGGAGTATTGGTGAGTCAAGGAGGAAAGGAAAAAGGATATTGAAAAATGCTACTTGCAGTTCTGAATTGGACCCCTTGCAACATTCTTTGGGAATTACAGGTAACTCTTTTATTGTAATTATTTTTGCTTTGGAATAGGTGACTCTATGCAGAAACTGGACCACATGGGACCTCGGAATTTATTTGGGTTTCACCAGCAAAGTGTCTCCATTTAATCCCTGAAATGGCTAGAGAAATTAAAATTATATGCAAAAAGAGAACTAGAATAGGCATAGATATCCAAGAGTGAACAGGCTAGCTCATGAGGTAGAAAATTCTCCATGTCTACAAGTGTCCAGGTAACCACCTATTGTGTATAAAGGAAGGAATGTGTTAGCCATGTAAAAAAGGGTTCTTCAACGAGGTTGAGCGTCAAAAGATTCAGAGCTATTGCAACTCATAGCTCCAGGCCCCTTCGATTTCTGTAACATTGTGTGATGCTGACATTTTACAAAAACTTTCCAGGGGATTCAGAAGTGTGAGAACCAATGATGCTAGAAGTTGGGCAAGGTGACCTCCACTGCCACTTCTAAGTTCAACAGCATTATCTTTCATACATCAGAGAATTATTTAGCCAATCAAAGCACTTGCTGTTAAAAAGGAAGTGTACTTAAGGGATCTCTCAAATAAATAAAGAGAAATAGAAGGACCAAAATCACTATAAAGTTACATCCTGCTTCTTTTTGGGTCTCCTTGGATGATATTTTAAACACATTGAACTTGCCCAGTTATTTATTTTAGTGCTCTTTTTCCAGGTCTGTGAGGTACCAGCTTTTTTCTGAATTTACTCCTAAAACTCCTTTAATGAGAAAATAGAGCCAGATTTGGGGGGGAGGGGGGGGAGAAGAAAAGAGGTTCTCAGGCCTCCCACAAAAATTATTCTAGAATCCATGTAGAGTGGTGTAGAGTTGTATGTGAAAAATGGTGAGTAAATGAACCTTCGATAAATGCAGTCTTATGTGAAGAGCTATGAGGGAGCTCCTTATGAAAAAGGTCAAGAAACTTTCTGGTGATTAAGAAAGTTTCACAAAGGTGATTGTATTTGTAATGTTTTCCTCTAACCGCAAAAGCAATATGCAGAAGGTGCCCAAAAATGTATATACATTTTAAGAAAGGATGAAACTGTATTAAATTTGTAATACTCAAGTCACCTTCCACTTCTGCAATTATAAGAGGTGTTCAAATGTGACTTGTCTTCATCTTTTGTTACTGGTATATATTGACTATTACAATTTAATACAATTTTATACTTTCTTAAAATAAATATACATTTTTTGGGCAACTTCTGTACATTTATTGTAGAAGACATGGAGCATTAGAAAAACAGAAGTAAAAATTTAAACTATCAGTAATTTCATCCCTGCAAGAGATCTATTTGAAATATTTTGCAGTATACTTTTCCAGATGAACACACAGATATAGACATATGCATATACATATATTATACATATATATATAAAGCTCTTTTCCAAAAATTGGAAATAAACTGTATATATTTCTTTGTAACCTGATCTTTCTTTCTACTTCATCTATCATGAGAATTTTCTCACATCACAAGTATTTTTCCATAGCAGTTCCCAAAGGCTGCATAAAATCCTATTGCTGGATACTGAGGCTGTTTCTAATTTTGGACATTATCAATAAGACTTCTTGTCTATATCAATATTATTTTAAACCAAGTGTGCAGATACAGCCAGTGATGCTATATAAAACGATGACATTGCTATACGTGATCTCATGTCTTATGCATCAAAAACGTCAGAGCTATGGGTTGGGAACTGGTTAACTATCGCTAAAGTGTACAAGTTTATCCCACTCTTTCTGGCGCTGCACTGCAGTTCAGGAGCTACTGGGTCAGCCTTCTTGGGAAGGGGGAGAGAAGCACACACCTCCATGTGCTACCGCACCTTACGCTCCAGCTTTTGGGTGGAGGCAACTCTTACTCCCTCAAATAATAATATTAAAGAGATAGCAGCAAAAAAAAAAAAGAAAAAAAAATGGCTTTATTATGGGCTGAACTGGGTCCCCCCCAAATTAATAGGTTAAAGTTGAATGTATTTAGGAAAAGATCTTTAAAGGAGTAATTTAGGTAAAATAAAGTCATATGGGTAAGCCCTCACTCAATATGACTGGTGTCCTTAGGGGCATGGTGGCTCATGCCTATAATCCCAGCACTTGGAAGCCCAGGCAGGTGGATTGTCTCAACTCACAGGTTCAAGACCAGCCTGAGCAAGAGTGAGACCTTGTCTCTAAAACTAGCTGGGTGTTGTAGTGGACACCTGTAGTCCCAGCTACTTGGGAGGCTGAGGCAAGAGAATCGCTTAAGCCTAGGAGTTTAAGGTTGCTGTGAGCTGTGATGCCACGGCACTATACCAAGGGTGACAAAGTGAGACTCTGTCTCAAGAAAAAATAAAAAAGAATAGATTCTGACACAGACAGACAGACAGACAGACACACACACACACACACACACACACACGCAGGGAAGATCATGTGAAGACTTGGGGAGGACAAAAACAAACAAAAATTCAATAATGGCTCAGCACCTGTAGTTCAAGTGGCTAAGGTGCCAGCCACATACACCAGAGCTGGCAGGTTCAAATCCAGCCTGGGCCTGCCAAACAACAATGACAATTGCAACTAAAAAATAGTCTGGCATTGTGGCAGGTGCCTATAGTCCCAGCTACTTGAGAGGCTGAGGCAAGAGAATTGCTTAAGCCCAGGAGTTGGAGGTTGCTGTGAGCTGTGATGCCATGGCACTCTTCTCAGAGTGACAGCTTGAGGCTCTGTCTCAAAAAAAAAAAGACTTGGGGAGGAGACTGCTATCTTCAAGCCAAGAAGGAGGCCTCAGAAGACACCACCCCTGCCAACACCTTAATCTCGGACTTCCAGCTTCTAGAATCATGAGAATGTGGTTCAAGCCACCCAGTGTGTGGTGTTTTGTTATGGTCACCCTTGTGATCTAATATAGCTTCCTCAGACTTCTTCAGAGAATTTTTCCATATGAGTCAAACTCATAAGAGCTGAGCTCTAGGCCTCAGGAGCAAGCTTAGGGTTTCTGAGCCTCAGACCCCTCTGCTAGGGTCCACGTTTCTGTGGTACAGAGCCCTGCCCTTGGGGAGGATTTGGAGGATGACAGGCACAGGGCCTGGTGCGCAGGAGCCGACGGCCCAGCTGTTACTTTGCAAGCTCCTCTTCATCCTGTCAGATAAAGGAACTCTGAACCAACAACATAATTGTCACAAAGAGAATTACACGTTCAGAACGTTTGCTTTCAGGTAGACTCTCTTTCTTAAGCCTACATAGAGCTTTATAAAACTTCCAATTAGTTGTCAATGTTTTAGAAATAGGACAGTCTACACAAATCTGGATTTCTAGATTTCAGGATTTTTTTTTAATTTTTTTTTTTTATTTCAGGCTTTTTGAAAAATCACCAGATATAAAAGCCTTAGGCCCCCCATTCTCTGGCTCACGGTGGTTCTTGGGCATGGGATGTATTTGTATCATATGCTGGGCCTTGTGGCATTAAATACATACCTAAACTCTAAAGTATAAGCCAGTTTTTATAAATAAAAATACATCTATGTATGCACACAGAAAGTGTGTTTATGCAGGGTCTGCTAATTAAGTTCACAAACTCATCCTAGAGAGAGAACCACATTCATTGCTGAATTATCACTATGATCATCTTGGAAATATTCCTCTTGGGAAGCTATGCATTGATGCTAGTGCCTAGTCCATCCTTCAAGAGTTTTGGAACTCTTTTTCTGGAATGGCCATCAGATCTATCATTCCATTACCCTTAATGTCCTGAACATCATCAAAATGTCTTCCTTTCAATGTTTCCTTTGTCTTTAGGTAAAGAAAGAAGTCACTGGGGCCCAGATCAGGTGAGTAGGAAAGGTGTTTCAATACAGTTATTTGCTAATTGGCTAAGCCCCCCACACACACACACAGTGCTGTGTGAGCTGGCACATTGTCGTGATGCAAGAGCCACACCTTTCTCATGCCAAGTTTTCAGGTGAGATTTTCCTAACATTTTCTCTAACAATGTTCACAGTCAGCTGATAATTTTGATACACAATTTGATGAATTTTCCAGGGTTTTCATCAGTTCTACTTGTTACTGGCTGCCCTCACCTCTCTTCATCAGTGACACTTTCTTTCCCCTTAGAAAAACATTTAATCCATTTGCACTCTGCCCTTTTGAAGGATTGGCCTGATTTCACTTTCACTCTTGCCAAGTTTACAGGAAGTTTACAAATGTTTGTTCATTGCTCTAATTCAAGTTCTGACATTCTTATGATGGCACACAAAAATACACAAAAGACATGCAACATGCACTCAGCAAGACACAGCACACATTGCCATAAACACAGTAATGAGATACTGATACCAAGGCTATGAGTTGTTTGTACAGGGCTGCCAACATATGTGCATGGTGGCGAGTTCACAAAATTAATTGTCAGTCCTGTATGTTTGTATGTGTGTGTATATGTGTGTGTGTGTGTGTGTGTGTATGTGTATTCCTTAAGTCACATGCCACTTGACTTCATTATTTCAACACGATTTTCCTTTTAAAAAATCTACTTTGGCCTGGGCATGATGGCTTATGCCTTTAATTCCAGTATTTTGTAAGCTGAGCTGGGAGGATTTCTTGAGCACAGGAGCTGGAGACCAGCCTGGGCAACATAGCAAGACCACATCTCTATAAACAAAAAACAAACAAAACAAAAATAACCTGCTCACCTGTAGTCCCAGCTGGGTTACTTGAACCCAGGAGTTCAAGGTTACAGTGTGTTGTGATCGATGTTACAGTGTGCACACACATCACTGTGCTCTGGCGTAGGCAACAAAACAAAACCTGGTCTCTTAAAAAAGGAAAATCTACTTTGCAGACACATGATTTTGTATCTTATTCAATGGAACCAAAGTCTAAATATCCTAACACCCCATACATCCTAGAAATGTGGATAAAACTTCAATTCCCCTAATCTGACCTCTTAATTTACACATGAAGTCACACAACTAACATAGGGCCAAAAATTTTAGCTTTAGAAGGAGCCTCAGAAATTATCTAGTCTTTGCAAAACCCCCATCATTGCTAGAAATCTCAGAGACTTAGAGAAGATTTATGTTATCTAATTCAATTTTTACTAAAACAAAAAGCAAAAAACCTCAAACATTTAATTAGTCATGCTCATTTTTTTCTTTTCCTTCCGGCAATCTCCAAGTATTACTACAATGCTCCCAGGTATTTCCTAAAACAGGTTTACCTCCGCCCAGCCCTGTGAACCTCAGCGTTGTCTTGTACCAGTTGCTAGGTAACTGAGGGAGATTTATGCATATCTATTGTTAATTTTGAAGACAGTTTTCAGCTCTGCCATAAACAGCCCTAGAAGCAGACACCACACTTGCACTGAGACATTCCTCCAGCCTTCCCTGAGATGGGGCATTCCAGGGCACATTTACAAAATCCAAATATTCTGGTTAAAAAAAAAAAAAAAAAAAGATAATGCTGGTGAATTCCCATTTGTCTGCATAAAGAGTTCAGCAAATTTGAGACATTTGGGCCCATCTCCAGTGCCCTGTCTTGCCAAATCCATTGGAAGTTTTATTTAGAGAGTATTGTCTGCCCTCCCAGTTTGCCTGCATTTAATTGTAAATTTCAAGGTTGTTTGAAATTTGATATTGTGTTTCCATTGTCCTTTCCAGCAGCACCAAAATTCAGTCTTTTGTATCTCAGAAGCATCTGCAAAATTATTTCTCAAGCCAGTGGTTTCATTACTTTTTTAAAGGCTCTTTTTAAGCACAACTACAGTGTGTGCTGGTTTGGACCAAACGTATGGATTTATTGCCACTGCCTGGGTAAAGTGATGAAGAGACTCAGTTTATATAATGGGCCCCCAAACCAAAGTTTTATAGAGTGATTATAATCATAATGACCCTTTGCATGTGGGAAGCAGTCCGTGTTTTACTCTAAGCTTCCCTGGGCATCTTGTCATCAGATTCTCACCACAGCTCTGTAAGGAGCCTGGTTCATGGCATCCTCACTTCTGGCTTAGACGACATCCTGACTTCAGCAGTCTGCCAACTGGTGGTCTGGCCTTGCCTCTTCCTAATTCATCCTCCACACAGTCTCTAGAGAAGTCGTTCCAAACGGAAACCTGAACACGCCACTCTCCTGCTTAAAATCAGACATTGATGTTTTGCGATTTATATTCCATAGAATGGAAGATAAGGGCCTTTGTGATCTAGCCCCTGCCTACCTCTTCAGCTGCGTCCCATCTTTCTGGACTCACATTCTGCATCCCAGCTATGCGGCCTTTTGCACAGGTCCCTGCACACCATGCTGTTTCTCTTCCCTGAGTCTTTCTTTATGTGGTTTCCTCTGTTGGAGATACCCTACCATCCAATTATTGCACCAATGTCCAATACCAGAGTGTTCTCTAACTCCCCTACCTCTCTCAGCCCTGTTGGATTACATGTCACTCCACTACGCTCCCAGAATACTTAAGGCATATCTCCATCAATGCATCTACAGAAGCGCATTATAGTTACCCATTCATCTCTGTCTCTTTCACTAAATATTACTTTTTTCCCCAGGCAGGACCTATATACCATCTTCTTCCTTTTAGCATCCCCAGAGCATAGCACAACGCATAGCACATCATGAACACCAGTTTGTTGAAGGGAAGTGATAGGGGAAAAGGGAAAGAGATACTAAAAAATAGACCAATAGCACCATTGGCCTGATTCATAAATGCAGCCACCCATCCTCCAAGAGATTCAATGACCCAGGAAACATGATTAGCAAGTGGGAGAGTCAGAAATGGAGCAGGGGAAAAGATCCTTAGAAATAACTGTGCCTATCCTTTCACACAGTGGGAAGAGTTTTTGCTTGCATCCTTGCAGGGACAGGGTAGCCACTGCCTCTCCAGGCAGCCATTCCCATTGTTGGTCAGCTCTCTGTGAGACAGGGCATTCTTGGGTGGTGCCAATGCCAGTTTCCCTATAATTTGCATCAGCTGGTTAAACTTTTGTCTTCTGCCAGTAGACATTCCCTTTTGTCAGAGCAGAAACCTCAGACTTCATGTTCTGTGGATAAATCACCCTTCTGCCTCCCTCAACCCACTGAAAATGCAAAAATAATCAGATTCCTAGCCTGAACATAAGTGCTTTCCATGCATTATCTAATCCAAACCTCCCTGAAACAAAGTTTGAAAACATACCCAAGATCACGCAGCTAGAAAATCATAGATCAGGCCTAGACCCCAAGGGGCCTAACTCTAAGTTCATGGACTTAACCACCTCACAATACTCTTGCCTGTCTGAGCCCTTTAGCTATTCGGCAGTGAAAAGCTAAGCAGATTAAAGGCCCATAATTCTCTCTCTCTCTCCCCCTCTCCCCTTGTATCCCTCCCCCTTTTTGCAATATCAGCTTTATGGAGACCTAGCAGATCTCTTTCCTCTGAAGATTATTTTTAAAATGAGTTTCTTTCTCATCACTCCTCCCCTTCCAAGCCCCATCTGGGGAAGAAAGATCACAGTTTGCCCTCTTCCTACATACCACGTTACTCATGGGGCGCTCGCCAGAATGAGTCAACTCATTAGTTTCAAAGCCTCAAATTAATTTTACATTACTTGTCCTGGAGGTGAAAGGTCACTTTTTTATCTTCTTAACTCTGTCCACCACCCAGGAGGAAATTGGATCTTTAGGAAGGAGGGGACCCCTCTCCCTATAGTGCCAGCTGTTGACACTTCTCTTTTTGGTCATGAGTAAAATTGTACAGAGAGCTGAGACTGTTCAAAGAAAAAAACATAGATGGTTTTTGTGTAAGTAGGAGAATTTTGTGAATCATGGGACAGCGGAATGATTAAGAGGCTGGTAGTGAGTGTATTGAAAAGCTGGAGCCTGAAACAAACTGCTAGAGCTGGGATGAAGCCCATGGGGACTGGAAGGTGACTCCCTTCTCCATCCTCCAGCAATGCCATCTCCCTCTCATGCCTCCTAGTGGCAGAATAAAACATAGCACCAGTTGGCAGGTAGACACCATCAAACCTAGTGATGGAGGCCGACAGATGGCTAATGCCTATAATCGCAGCACTCTGGGAGGCCAAGGTGGGCAGATCGCCTTAGCTCACAGGTTCGAGACCAGCCTGAGCAAGAGGGAAACCTTGTCTCTAAAAATAGCCAGGCATTGTGGCAGGCACCTGTGTCCCAGCTACTTGGGAGGCTGAGGCAAGAGGGTCACTTGAGTCCAAGAGTTTGAGGTTGCAGTGAGCTATAATGCCATGGCACTCAACCCAGGGTGACAAAGTGAGACTCTGTCTTGAAAAAACAAAACAAAACCAGTGGTGAGTTTGGGGCTGAGAGCAACAAGGTACATGCAAACCTACCTAGATCAAATATGTATGCTAAGAGCGATTAGGCTAGTGTGTGGATGGGAGTGGTCCATGTCCATGGGGCAGTCCAAGCTCAGTCCCAATAACCTCCCAAATCCTGAGAGGAGCCACCCCTCCAGAAAGAGGCATTGATCTCCAGGTTGAGCTGCCCCAGTTATTGTGAAATTCCTCCTGGAGAACCCTGGCTAGATCAAAGTTGCATTGAAGAGGGGAAAGAAAGCTGCATTGAACGCAGCCTGCTCATGTTCATTGCTGCTATTGTCTCTCCCACAGCGGTGTAATCAGAGCGAAGGCATTAACCAGTGTGTGCTTTCCCCTCCCTGGGCCTTCTCCCAACATTTTCTCCCAGCTCCATAGGGAGGTTCACCATTTAAAGGAGGAGAGGATGTGGAGTGTGACGAGAATGGAGGGCCATCCCCGGGGAGCAGAGAAAAGAGAGGCTTTTCTTTACAGCTCTGAATGTTTCCACACGGTAGAAGCCCCACAGAAAGGATAGGTTGTATCCAGCTTTGGGATGTGATACTGTCAGAATGAGGCAGAAACTTGCCCTTTTCCAGCGCAATGCCATCAAAAATGTCCACAAATATCATGCAGCCGTGTAACGCTCCTTAAAGACAGCAGCTGCCAAACAGAGCAGGGAAAAGGTCAAGGTAGAAAAGTGGGATTTGTTGGAAGAAAGCAAAATAGAGACACCGCAGTTTTTAAATCAGCTTAATTTTAAATTATAATCACCAGGAAGCTTAATGACCCTAGGAGGCAGGGAAAAGGGGTTACATTCATTACGTGTCATGCTTCCAATTCAGGCCTATTCCATGTAGGGTAGAGTCATGCTGGGCCACACCCCCTCAGGAGATGAAAACCCCATGAGTGCAGCTGGAGACTGGGGCTGGCAAAGAAAGGACTGCTCCAGACCAGGGCTGGGTGTGGCCCCAGAAACCATCCCAGCCACTGCCTTTCTTCCCCCTCTGAGTCAAGCTACCATGCAGGGAAGGAAGGCAAGTTGCCATGGGCAGTTAGCCAAAGCCCCCTTCCCTCTGCTGGCCTGGAAAGGGAGAACGGTTAGGTCTTCCTGATCTGGGTGGAGTACCAAACTCTGTGTATGGGACCTCCCTACTTGGCCAGCTAGTGACTGGTTCTTAGCACTGGTTGAGTTCCACCAGATGTAGCCAGGCATAGAGAAACAAGAAAGCAGCTTCCCGGCTGATATGGACATATGTCTCTCTAGCCTCTTCAAGGATAGTATAATAAGAATTGGTCCTTGGGCTGCATGGCATCTGTTAGACTTTCTTCTGGTATCAGAGCTATGATTTGCTCATGGGGAGCCATCTCTTCTTCACTTCCAGCCCCATGACTTGGTTTGAGGTGCTCCTCTTGCCCCTTACTTCACTACAAGGGGTGGATCTAAGTCTGGCCAGCTGAGGTTTGATCTTAGGATTTTCATTAGAATGACCAGCAAGGAAAAACTCTATTTTGGTGGTGGTGTTTGGGAGATAATTTATGCATCACTCAGTTACTGACAAGGCTAGTAAGGAGCCCTCCTGTAGCTCAGCATCACACACGGGTCTATTATCACACTGACGCATCTGCATTTAGCTGGCAGGCCCCCCGCTGCTGATGGCAAGTCTGCGGTCAGCTGGGGCAGCTCCCCTCTCCGTGTCTTTTGTTTCTTCAGGATTAACAGGCACTTGTGGCATGTTCTCATGGTAATACCAGAAGCACAAAAAAACACAAATAGAAACTGGCATTTCCTCTTAAGACCTGGGCTCAGAACGGGCACAGTATCATTTACAACAATATTCTTTTGGCCAAAATAGAGGCCACGGCTACACTCACCATCAGTGAGATGGCAAATGTTCCCTACCTGTGGTGGAAGAAATTACAAAGGGACTGGGAGCCATGGCTCACGACTGTACCCCTAGCACTCTGGGAGGCCAAGGAGGGTGACTCACTTGAGCTCAGGAGTTTAAGACCAGCCTGATCAAGAGCAAGACCATGTCTCTAATAAAAATAGGATAAAAAACTAGCCAGGCATTGTGCGGCTATAGTCCCAAGCTGCTTGGGAAGCTGAGGCAGGAGAATCACTTGAGCCCAAAAGTTTGAGGTTGCTGTGAACTATGATTCCACAGCACTCTACCCAGAGTGAGACTCTGTTTCGAAAGAAAAGAAACTGCAAAGGCACTGGCAGAGGGCAGGCATGCAGGGTAGGTGAGGAACTGGGCATGACCATGTAGTTGGCCACGCAGTGCAAGCTTGCCTTTGCTGGGAGCCATTTTGCCACCTCATGGGGAAAGTATTCCTGAATGAAACCAACAGAAAGGAGACTGTGATGGCAGAGGCAAGAGGCAGCGACTGAGGCTTGATAATACTGTTTGAGTTCTTGAATCCCACTATGCCCTGATTTTTCAATTATATAATTAAGTCTGTTTCAATCTGGTGTCTGTTATTAGCTACAAAAAGACACCTGACCCTACTCTATCAGTCAAGAAACAAGGCAAGTCTCCAGTGCCAAGTCTAAGAGGGCAGGAGGGGATCCAAAGGGAAGTTGAGATAGAGAAGAGGCTTCTGGGGCCTGAACCTAAAAGGGTTGCCAGAGGGAAGTGGGTGTGGACGGTGGAGTGCAGCGTGTTACAGGGGCCGTGGGAAGCCAGCTGATAGGACGGGGACATTGAAAGGACACTGTGCCATTTGAACACTCTGGGCCAAAGGAATCTGAGCACTTTTGTTTCTCCAGCATCTGAAAGAGCCAGATGAAGGACAACAGAGTGGTCCATACTGATGTGAATCACGTTGTCCAACCCCAACTTAAGCACACAAACTCTGAAAGAGTGCCATCTGTACTAGAAGGAGTCCTTAATCTTGTGATTATAAGAAAAGAATCAAATGTTTCAGAGGAGAATTTGGCCGTAAGAGGAACTACTATTTTAATATCCTGAGCAAAAAACATTCACTAGCCATTACCATCTATTGATAACAAGCTATGTGCCAAGCACCAGGCCAAGGATTTGCCACATATTAAATCATCCAATCCTGTCAATAAATTGGAGAGGGAGGTGTTTATCTCCATTATATACATGAGAAAAATGAAGTTGGAGAGTTTCCATCCATCTTCCGTCCCTGGGCGGAACTTCTGTTCTGCCCCAATGCCCTCGCAGTTAACAGCAGGCTGGGAGCCTCCCTAAAGGGTGCTTCTTTGTTCTTCTTGACCCTAGAAGCCTGCCTGGGACCTTCTAATTAGTACTTCCTTCCCTTGCCCTTTTTATAGTCTTCTGTTCTTTGAAATTTGGGCCCAGTATTAGACTGGGGAGAAAAATATCCTCTCTGTCAAAAACTTTTCTGCAGGTTCGTTGTAGAGAGCAGCTGCAGCCTCCTTCCCCTGGCACCCAGTCCCCTTTCTAAGAGCACCCAGGTTTCCTTTAGGGACTCACCTTCACCCCAACAGTTGCCCAGGCGACCAAGGTGGAACTGACCCCACAGAGCTGATCCCACAGCTCTGCTTCTCACCCCAGGGTGGCATCTGTGCCACGGCTGTGAGCCAGTGCATTGCGTGACTTTAGAGAAGCACATGGCGTAGGCCCAGTCTACTGGCTTCAGGTCCTTGGGCCATGTACCTAATTATTTCTGTGCCTCAGTCTCCCCATCTGGGCAGCCAGCATGGCCAGACCAGCGGGAATCGTTGCTAGGATTTTGTTGCAACTAGTGAAAAAGCAGCTTTATCTCTCTCTCTCCTCTTGCTCTATCTGGTAGGACTGGCTAGTAGAAAGAAGATCTGATAAAGCCAGAGACAGATTTTTTTTTCTCAGCACGATTTGAGATCCTGAGCCTGTGTTTATGGTCACCATTACCCTGGAGTTCTCAGTAGCATGGACCAGTCGCTCCATTGTGTGAGGAAGATCAGTTGTGGATGGGATGGGGGTGCAGGCAGGGGCAGCAAGAGTGAAAAGAAAGAGAATTGTTAGAGAATCTTCAGACTTCTGCGTCTTCTGGCTTTCTTCTTCTCTCTTGACCCTCGAGATATGCAGAATAGTAAACTAGGATGAGGAAAGGGAAAGGAACGAACCATTATGGAAGGGTTTTCTTTCCTGTCTTCTATGCATTGCCCAAACAGAGCTACTTACTGTAGCACTATACACACCTGGCTATGGATCTCAGCTTGGCCATCCCCCAATTATAAAAATATGGGCAATTTTTGTAAGCTCGCTGGGCCCCTGAGAAATAATCATATTAGGTCCAACATAATGAAATGGGCATTTTTCTAAGAAAAAAAGCTAAATATTAACAATTCTTCTTTCAGATCTTCTTTCTACTACATTGCTCAGCCTACTAGTTTTTCCACCTTACAGAGTCTTGTCGGCATGAATGTGGTGATACACGTGCAGGTCTTATCACCATGCCTGGCAACAAGGTGGCTAACAAACGTTAGCGGCTGCTGCTATACGGTGATGGTGGCTGTTGAGACACAAACGTACAAATTAAGGGAAACAGAAAGAGCAGCACTTGTAGGTTTCAGTGGGGGTGTTGGACTTGACTGCCGAATCTGCTTATTTCCCCCTCAAATCTCACTCTGCAGGTTTTCTCCTAGTCTCCTCCAAGGCAGGGAGCCAAGGTTCACCAAGGAGACTTCCCGCCCCGGGGCTCTTCTTTCGTCTGAGAAGGGTTTGTCTAAATTCTGCCTACCAGCAGAGGGAGGGTGGTTTTAGAATCGCCACTCATAGATTTAAACATCTTGAGGTTCATAAAACAATTCCAATCAGGGACATCTGGGGCACTTGTTTTGATCGTGGGTGGGTTTCTCACCCACCGGTCAGTTATTTTGGTTAAAACAAAAAGAGCATTTGTTTTCAGAAAGGTGACAATTTGACACGTAGTTTATTCTCCTAATTTCTGAAGGCTTTGAGGTGTGGCCTACTCTCCCACCTTGGGGCTTTTGGACACACTGTCCCCTGATCCTAAATGGTTTCTCCTCCTTTCCTCACCTGGCTCACCCTACAGAGTACTCAGTTTCTTTCTTTCTTTTCTTTCTTTTTTTTTTTTTTGATTCTGAGGTGTGCACTTTTACTGACCTGGTCTCAATTCAGTGTACAGGGAAGCTCTGGCTGCCTCCACACCTCCCCCCACTCCCAGGAAAAGTGCTCAGTTTCAATATGACTTTCTGACACCATCTCAGACATGCCCAATTCGTTGACCCTTCTGTATGCGTATCACCTGGTAATTTCCCTTCATGGCGTGTATCACACCTGTCTGGGTAACTGTCTGTGGAACAACTCAGGACCCCAAGCTCTGGCATGACAGTTACTGGCTGGGTCTGCTCTATTCTCCACATGGTTAACTCATAAAAATTAACCCTTTGCTAACTTACAAGAATTAATTAAATAAAATTACTAGCCACACAGGCTTAGACCTTCCCCACTGGTCTTAAAATGTGTTTTTGAATTGGATTGTGGAAGGGGATGGCAGCAAGGGTGCCAGCTGGTCCACCCTATGTCTGGGAGCAAAGGGAAGGCAAAATTATGTTCCCATTCACTCTGGTGTCTGGGAAGGGTGACGGAAAGACAGTCCGGCACTACATAAAAAGTCCTGCCCATGAAAATATAGACTGCTGGGAACCAGTCAAGAACTTCAGACATGACCAAGAGCCTGCGATGAAAGAGAAATATCCGTGATTACTTTGACGTGAACCACAATAATACAGGATGGAAGGAATCCTAATTAGAATGACATGGGGGAAGGGGCCGCCCCCTTATCACCATGACACTGAAGTCCTAATCACAGATCTCTGGCTAGTGGCAGTTCTGGTGTTTATAGCTGGGTTTGCCAGAGTTGTCATTGGAGTTTATGAAAAGGAACAACAATCCCAACAATTATAGAAAGAGAACATTTTGTTTGGGCCTTACTAACCAATCACATGGCAATTTATCTGTTGTACGTGGCTATCTCCCCTGCTAGGAAGGAAACCTCTGAAAACAAGAAACTGGGCCTTAAATAACCTTTCAGTTTTATCTCCAATAAATGCTTTGGATGAACACATGAATGATTACTATTATTGCCATATGGCCTCTATCTCTAACTAAAACAAAGTACAATCCGAATTCTCATATCAAGATAATTCTCACTCCATAAAATATCCATTAACAAGAAATAAATATTTATTGAATGCCTACAATGTGCCAGGCAGTATATTCCACATTGAGAGGCACGCAGGGACTGTGTCCTCAAAGAGTTTAATCGCCTGGTTAGGACACGTCTAGTGAAAACTCCTCTGGATCCATGTCACAGAAATTCATGCAATTTAACTCAAGGAAAACAAACAAACAAAGAAAAATAGGGTATGAATCCAACAAGGGAAATGTGGACACTAGAACTGGAAAGCAATAGTAGAGGCCACCTTGTCATCTCACTTAGGCTGGTCTGTCTGCCTACCCATCTTGCACTTGACCCAAGGCAGCAGCCAGTCCCAAAACTACATTACGATCTTGAAGATCAAGCACTCACCACACCGGTTCACCATGGCTGGGGAGAGAGTGGGGGTGGATCACACGATTAGCTTCCTACTTTCCTAGGCGGTATGCAGGTTGCCTCTAGAAGACACAGCAAAGAGCAACTGGCCTTTCAAATACAGGCAAAAAGGATCTATGTACATGAAAAAATAACAGAGATGGCAGGATCAACAGAGGGCATAGCTGTCCCAGAAAGGAAGTAATTACTGTAGGTTTGGTTAGTCAAGAAAGATGGTGATGCCATGGCTCATGTTTGTAATCCCAGCACTGCAGGCAGCCAAGGTAGAGAATCACTGAAGCTGAGCCTGGGCAACACAGCAAGACAAAAAATAAGAAATAAGGATTCCACATCTTCTCTCCCTTGAGTCCTGGCTGTGACTGTTCCAATTGCCAGATGCCCTAAATGGTTTTGCTAGCAAGGCCAAACTGTTTAGCTTGGAGGTGACAATTCAGGGAGATCTTATTTTTGTCACTTCCTCAATAGCACCATTGATCCCCATGACCTGGGACCTGGATAAGAAATGTCTCATCTTCTGAGGTATTTGTACAGCATAAATGCTGACACAGTTAGCCTCACAGATCAACAATAATACCTAATATTCATTTAGACCTTGGTAGGTACCAGATATCATTCTTGGTCCTTTATACACATTAACTCATTTAGTCTTCAGAGACTTTCATTTGGGCATCAAATAATCATTAAGCTCCTGTTGTCCACAAGGCAATTTGCCAGAGCCTGTCAGGAGTCTCTAACCTGCTTGTCTCCATTCTACTCTGAATACTCCTGCTTGTAGTAAAAGACAGCTGAACGGGCAGAAGGACAGGGCGGGATTAAGAGTGCAGACTGCACAGGTAAGAAGCACGTTCACTCTTAGTTTCATCATTTCCTGATAAGAGAACTTGACTCAGTTTCCTATCCTCTCCAAGCCTCAGTTTTCTGCCTGGGGATAAGAATGGTGCCCCCTCATCTACTGTCCCATGAAGGTACAGAGAAACGTATATGGAAGGCACTCCGTATGCTCCTTTGCAGAATGAGTGCAAACAACATGAACATTAGCAGTGAGCTTCTGCTAATAAGAAATGCCAAGCAGAAAGTCACTGAATAGTGGCGACTTGCAAAAGAGACGAACAAAGACTGGCTCAGGGAGTGGAAGGAGATAATGAGAAAGGATGCACATGGAAAATAATTTTTTATTACAATCTGAAGGTGAATACAGGACAGACCTGATATCCTCCACCCATTGCTGCTTATTTAAGAGTCCAGCCTGATGCTTTCCTAACTGCCTCATTTCTTGATGTGTAATACGGATACAGTTTACAATCTGTTTAGCATGAATTCTATGAATATAGTCTTAGAGGGGGTTCTTCCCCTTTACTTTTTCTTAAAGATCAACAAATTATAGAATAGAAATGAAAATAGTAGAGTAGCCCTCTACCATATGTCAAGTCATTTTCAACCATTTATCTTAGAAGGACGCTGGGATTAAGCAAACCCTCCTCCAAAGAGAAGAATAAGATGCAGTACGGTCAGTTTGTCCTTGGTGTTCTGCGAGGTCAGAAAACCAGGAAAAACTGTAGATTGTAAGAAATCAAGAAAAAAATGGGCTTGGAGAAAAACATGCAATAATGTTATTTACTTTTTGTGTGTACATAGATAGGTAGGAAAAGCAAAGTAAAAGGCCTGGAAAGGTACACCCTAAACTTGCAACCTCCTGTAAAGAAGGTCAGGGTTAGAAGTGGTGCTGCAAGGAAACATTAGCCTCATCTGAGAGGTATTAAGTTTTTTTTAAAAAAGAGAATGTATTTATCTCTTCCTTAGATAATTAAAGTTTAATTGTTAAATGGGGAGCCTTGTTTAAGGAATGCTTCTCCAGGGAGCTGCAAGAAAAAGAAGCTTAGCTAGCTGATTTCCCCGAGGCCAGGTCAGGGTTCAGCCCCCAACTGCACTGTTCCAGAACGTAAGAGGTGATTTTGCCAACTTAATTATTAACTGAACTGAAAAAGTGACTATCTGGAGACTGGGGGCCAATTTTGACATTGATATCAACATGTCGATGCCTTTTTTTAAAGAAAGCATCTGGTTGTGTTTTCCCCACTATTGTTAAAGTAAAATTAGATAGGAAGACAAACGTGCACAAATTGCTTCTGGGGGACTCTTGAGAAAGAAACAGTGTGAGATTCACAGAGCAGTGGGAAAATTCCTTCAGCTGTGGATGTTTGGTAACTACAACCTCAATTTTTTTCCAGGTGAATTGCATACACCTTCCTAATCCATTCCCTACAAGTCTCAGAAGCTCAGAAGTGCAAAGTCATATAATTAACACTTTAAAAAACTGTTAATGCATCAGACATGTAATGGAAAATGTAGAGGTCTTCCTAAACCTTCAGGCCAACCTTTGGTCTCAACTATTTCCTCTACAATCTTGATCAAATCCAGTGCAAACCCACAAATACATACATAGTCTTCATGTGTAAAGCAGGCTGCACTTTTTTTCCCCGCAGGCTGGTAGAACTGGTCTCAAATTTACCCCCCTCCTGTGCTCTGCATGGCTCCTGTATGGCATTCCGAGTATCCAGGACTTCATAGGAAATGCTAAAATAATAATACAGTTAAAGGCTCCTTTTTGTTATTCTTTACTAGTAACTATGACGAATAAGCAAACTAAAGCATTAGAATGGGGCAAAGCTTTGCCCTCTGACTATGCCGGGTCCATGGAAATTAAAGGCTCCTGCAAAGATTAGGACTCAAAAGGGCACGTCAAGACCATGAGTGGTGTTGAAGGAGGAAGCCATATAACAACTTGAGGGGCAAGAAAGGAAATCTCTGGAAGCCTCAGTTTAGATCTTAGAGCAGGCGTCCTCACACTTTTTAAACAGGGGGCCAATTCACTGTCCCTCAGACCGTTGGAGGGCCGGACTATAGTTTAAAACAAAAAACTATGAACAAATTCCTATGCACACTGCACATATCTTATTTTGAAGTAAAAAACTAAACAGGAACAAAT